>JARYGA010007579.1:0-32228 GCA_030545235.1 Helianthus tuberosus
TACACTATGCTTACAAGGTAGTACACATATCAAAAGTATGATGAATAATGAGGAACTTAAGATTAGATCACTTGTAAGTGATTAACAAGTAGTTATGAAGTGGGTTTTAGATGATGTAATGTAAATTGATGATTCACTTATGTTAATAATGTTTGGAATCATACATGTGTGTGAATGTTTAAAGAAATGGGATAAGAAATGATGAATTGTTGTTAGATGAAGTGAATAAAATGTGATGATAATATGTTTGATGTTTAATTTTAAATACCACATGTTGATTAGTAGAAGGATTTGATGAACTATGTATGAATTTAGAAGATTGTGCATGAAATAGTTGTACGTTATGCTTAAAAGGTAGTACTCACATCAAGTATATGATGAAATGTATATAGTGTCGTCCGTATAGTCGATTATGATGTTACGAGTATATGATGATAAGTCGAGGGTGAAATGTGGTATATAGTTGACTTTCAGAAGTCAACTAAGCATAAGAAACATGAATTGACACGTTGTCGTAAAGGCAGGATTATGGGAAGTCGTATGGTACATGTTATGTCAATATGCGTTATTTGTGATTATATGATGAATTACTACATGAGTTTAAACGGATATGAATATAATCATATGAGTTACGTATGTTAGAAATGACTAATGAAAGTTAAGGGTGAAATATGCGATTGATATGATCGTTAACATGTACGAATGCATATGCTAATAGGAGCGTGATCTTGATGAAAAGAGAGTATAGGAATCCTGTCAAGACGGACTCAAGCATGAAAGGATAACGGGTCAAGAAAAGGGGAGGAATCGGATACGAGCACGGACGCATAAGGTAAGTGATTCCCGTAATCACTTCTTAGTTCAAGTAAGTAATAAAGTGTTGTAATTAATTAAACATGATGTTTGAGGTTAAATATGTGTTAAAGTCTTTCGTCGTAAATGATGGGTTTAAAGTTGACCAAAATGCCCTTGATGGGTATTTTGGGGTAAACGATCTTAAAAGTCGTTTAGAAACAAGTTATTCGATTAGTGTAATGTTTTGGACAAGTATGGAAGTGGGGATGATGGTTTGGTTAGTCATAGACCATTAATGCGCGAATACCCTTAACGGGTCAAAATAAGCTTTTGAGCGAAAATGGGTTAAGAGGATGCAAAGCATCCGAGAATTTAATCTTTTATGATAGTCGCCATTGATATTATTAGGTTCATAAGAAGTTATGGTTAATTGAACGAGTTATGTGAATGAATGCATGAACGGGTCGGATAAATCGTAAATGAATAATAAGACGATAGCGTGTAAGTTAAGATTTTCCTTAATCCAAATGTGGGATTTTAAGTTCATATATTAGAAGGTGAATTTACAAGCATGTAGGAAGAAACAGGAGGTTAAACGGGTAAACGGTTCGAAAGTTATGCGCGTTTTAGTGCGTTCGGACGTCGAAACGGATCTGCAGAAAAAATGCACTTTAGAGAGCCCGTCACCGACGGGCAAGGGAAAATCAGTTTTTCTCCGACGGGTTATCTTCCTGTCTACGGGGTTTTGGCTACGGGAAAAACTACGGGCCGTCGCCGACGGGCCCTAGGGCCGTCGCCGACGACCTCCCCAAGTCCAAAAGTCTGAAATTTTGTTATTTAAGTTGATTTATGTATGGCCAATTGGATTTTAACACCTTTAACTTTGAAGAGTTGGCCGATAACACCCGCAACTAACACTTTGATCTGTGACACCCCAAACTTTTAAGTTTGTTTGTCATTTCACCACTCAGTTAAAAAATCAGTAACTGAGTTAGTTTCTTATCCTACATGGCATCCTACGTGGACTAGTTTTGCAGATGTGGCACATTCATGGGTATAAAACTCATCTCCCAATTCATCCAACAAACATACATCCCAATCCTATATTAACTTCATCTGAACTCCTTAATCGACCTCAGCATCAACTGCAAATTAAACCTTCTAATCGACACTAAACTCCTATGATTATCTACTCGATTAAACTATTTCACATAGCAAGTGTCCATATGACAAATCTAAACAACCGAAAACGAGTTATCCGTTCTCGTTAGGTTTACCATGTCTTCACACCACCGGAATCTCATCATTAAACGCACAAATACTAACTACGGTGAGGAGAGAGATCTCATCTACCTAAACTGTGAGTTACCGGCGAATAGCTTACTGAAATTACCGGCGAAAAACCGAGAGCTGTGATTTCGCAGAAGACGGCGAAAAACCGAGAGCTTACTGAAATTAACGACCATCATTGGACATCCAAATTGTTTATCATCTCCATCACTGTTGAACCGAAACATTCCCACCTTCTTCACCACCCAACCAACCTGCAACATCCACCATCAATCTCATTCTTGTTTTTGAAATCACAAACTGAACCAGCCATCATCCTCCATCAAACTAGTTTTGCACCTCCCTGAACCTGTTCTGATCACCACTGAACCACTATCAGCCTCAACGTTCTTTTCACCACCGCATCATCTTTCTCCGACATCATAAACCACCTTCTCCAACAACTTTCGTTCACCGCCGATCACCGCTACTTCCATCACAAGCCACCATCTTCATCCCTCCCATATTGGTTCTTCATTAGGGTTACAGGATTGCGTGGAACAGGAGGCTTGTTTTGGTTGCGAGAAGCCACCGATTCAATGTGTTCCACCGAAACCCGGCAACAATCGAAGAATTTGAGCAGTTGCAGTTGAAATTAGAGCAGATTTGGAGTGAAATTAAACGATATGAACGTTGTGGAGAAGATGAATGGTAGATATTGGAATAATTTGGGGCTAAATTTGGGGAAAATCAGAACGTGAGTTAGGGTTAGAGATGAATGATAGACACAACTTCAGTGTTATAAAGGAGGAGGAGAGATATGACACATCCACAGTGTTATAAAGAAGAGATGAAGGTTAGTGACACGTCATTCGCCACATAATCATGTCCACCTCATCAAGTCAGCGCCATGTAGGATAAGAAACTAACTCAGTTACTGATTTTTTAACTGAGTGGTGAAATGACAAACAAAATTAAAAGTTTGGGGTGTCACAGATCAAAGTGTTAGTTGCGGGTGTTATCGGCCAACTCTTCAAAGTTAAAGGTGTTAAAATCCAATTGGCCTTTATGTATCGTAGGCTTCGGTTTGTTATCCGTGGGCTACGGCGGACTTTCTAAACATGATTTTGATCAATCCTTAGATGTTTATGGGTTATGAATCAAAGTTTAAGTCTCATGTAAATAACGTATAAATATGTAAGAGGTATGCAAGATGTTGTACGTGTATGTAGATGCGTATTTATGTATATATGTAATGCTGTAAGAAAGGTATGTACGTATGCAAATGGGTATATATGAATAAAGATATGTACGAGTGTATGCCTGTATGTAATGTTATAGAAAGGGTATGTACGTATGCAGACATGTATGTATGTATGTATAAAGATATGTACGAGTGTATGCATGTATGTAAAGATGTAGTAAAGGTATGTACGTATGTAGTTGTGTAAGTGTGTATGTATAAAGACATGTATGAGTGTATGCACGTATGTGAAGCTGTAGGAAGGGTATGTACGTATGTGGATGTGTATGTAGGAATGTATGCAAGTACGTATGTATGTATGACTTAGATATGTTGAGTGTTAACGTTATTGATGGTGTACCTTGAGAATGAAAAGTAATGCAGGTACATTATGGAAGCCTCACCAGGATATGGATACGCAGATGAAATGCTTAAAGATTGAAAGATGACGAAATGTGAAGTGTACGTGAATGTATCTTGTTTATAAACTGTGTGCTAATGTTATGAATATATGTGGTGAGCGCAGGTAGTACAAGCCATGAGGATGACTAAGGAAGGGAGATCGAAGATCGAGTCACTAGAGAGATTGTACGGGAACTTTGATGTGTATATTGTAGTAAACATAAGCTATGTTTTTAATTAGTAAATAAGAGGATGACGGATTTATGAGAAAGAGCTATGTTAAAGTTAAATTTTAAATAAGTTGAGGTATTTATAATGAAAGAAATTTTATGGTTCGTGTTTCCGCTGCGACTTTTGCCATGTACGAATTAGGGTCTTACACAAAGTGTGTCAGGATTTCATCTTCACACGGGGCCGTGTCCAGCCGACACGGGGCCGTGTGTAGCGTGCTGTCATTTTCTAAAAATGCAGCAAGATTCCTGCACATATGGAGCACTCCAAAGACAAAGATCTGGTGGATCTTCCCACATACCATCCTAGGTATATTCTAAAGAAGGTTCCCAACAACCATCTTGTCTTTCCCACTTTTATCCATTACCTTCTTCTTCAATTTCTCTTAGCACCTCCATTAGAGCTTGGAATCTCCATAATTCCAAGCCTTATTGAGATGTTTGTTAGATTTTAATTCAATGAATCTTGTTAAAAATAAGTTCTACAACAATGTTTTAAGTTGGTTCTGCTTAAAAATGTTTTAAAAATCACGAAAACAAATTAAAACACCAAGATTCCTTGTTCCAAAAATCTGTAGATATCTGAACACGGGGCCGTGCTCATTGAGCACGGGGCCGTGTCCGAGGTACTGTTTACATAAAATTGAGTTATTTTTGGTATGTTTTCTCAGAATGGCAAGCAGAACTAGCGGAACATCTTCATCGCACTCTAGGAACAACCGACAAGGAAGAAGGTCATCAACGGTTGAAGATTCTCTTGTAAACTATGTTTACGCCTTAAGCGAAGCCATTGATGAGATGACGGGAGTGGAAGAAGCATTGGTCGACCGTATCAATCATTTGACGGTGGCACTAGAGGGATGTCTTCGAGAGGTCAACCTTTTGCACCAAAGGTTGAACATTCTCGCTTCTCCTCCTTTGGTTTCAATCATTACCCAAAGGGCATGGAATGTGGTTCCCGAAGTCATCATACTAGCCGAATGGTACGCCATACATCCGGAACCACCTCGGGACGTACTACAAGGGGTTCCTGTTGGTGTCACTCCTCCTCCACAAGATGTTGAAGAAAACGACCCCGCCTTCTTTCTCCCAAGAGAAATAGAAGAGTGGCTTTAAATAAACATCTATGGAATACCCCTCGGTCCAAAGTTCTACAAATCTTATAAACCGAAAAATTATTTCCGGAAATTTTGATAAAAATAGTACTCCTTAGGATGATTTTATGTACCCTTTGACCTATCTATCTTAGGACATTTAGTTTTTTTTTTTTATTTTCTGCCTCGTTTTTAAATTTTCTAGGATCTTATGTAATGTGCTAGTTTTAATGAATGATGGTTTTAATTTGGTGTTTGGATGATGTAATGGATAAAACACACTCGGGATGGTGAAGGATAACAAGGGAAACTTGAACCAGCACCCCATGTACGAAAACCGGGCCATCCGACAAATTTTTCTTCATTACAGCATGTTCAGCACGGGCCATGCCCGCCCAACACGGCTCCGTGCTGCACAATCTGCAGGAAATGCCCAGTTCAGGTAACTGGACACGGGCGTGCTCATTGAACACGCCCCCGTGCCCAGGATTCTGTTTCTTTTTGACAATTTATGTTACTGGCGATCTGAACACGGGGCCGTTCCCGGACACCACGGGGTCGTGTCCAGACGCCCAGTAACATAAAATTTTGCTTTTTCACACCTTTTTACACATTCAATCAACCTAAAAACTTATTTTTGGGACACATTGAGGCCAATGTGTAATTTAAGTGTGGGGGGGATGCTAAAACCTTGAATCTTGCAAGTCCTAAATACAAGCCTTACACAAAACTCTATTGGAACCGCTAATCACCCCAAATTTTTTTCAAAAAAAATTTCAATTTTTTTTTACTTGTCTAGGTTTAATTTGGGAATTTCAAGTTCTAAAAAGGTTATATTTTTACAAATTTACAACCGATAGCTTCGTGATAAAAAGAACCAACATAAGAAAATTATAAAACAGCATGACAAGCTTAGTTAAAATTTGATTATATATACTTGATCACATAAAAACTCATTCCCACAAAAAGTGAGTTTTGAGCCTTTATTGAGCATACAAATATATATCTTTAAACTAAATGCTCATTTTTCGTTTCTTGTGTGAATAGCCTCTTGGTTCTTACAACTCTAGAACTTGCCACGACGATACATTCTCGGTCCTTACCAACTTAAACCCGAGTAAGTAAATGACGGAGGCATTAGGACTAACCCTTTTTATTTCTACACCATTATTTTTCTTTTTTTACCACCTGCCCAAAACCCCCGTAGTTAACCCCTTTGAGCCTAAACCTTTTCATTTCATAACCCAAAACAAACACCCTTTCACCCACCAAAACCTTTTTATTTTTAAACCCTTTATTTTAGTAACAAGCTCGGTTTTTCTTATGACTTTCAAAAAAAATGATGATGATGATGAAGTAAAAGAGAAATAAACAAACAAGTTTAACTTTGTTTGAATAATGGCTTCATCAAAATAAAAACTTCAAAAATAAAAAGTCTCACGAAAACCGACGCTTTTTACGTCTTTCGCCCTTTTACTAACCACTAACCCAACCACCTACCTTTAACCCAAGCCTAACCCTTCACCCAAAAGTCCTCTTGATATTTACAAAGGTGTATAGTTAAAAAGGAGGAGGATTGATTGCTTGGCAAACTTATGGTAGGAGTAAGTTCCATGCCGCTCTCGAGTGATCCACTAAAATACATCTTCGGCCGAGTGTTGAGTGATCCCCGTGAGGTTTGTGAACTTGTATATAAGTGGAATTTTAAAAAGGCATGTTATGCCCTAATAAGTAATTTATCTTATGAAATGTTTTAAATAAATCATGACGAATAGAATTGTAATAAATAAAAATTAAACCTAATAAAGAATCTTGGAAATCCCGACACTCTACGATAAGACCAAAAACCTTCTCTTCTACCCATTCCATTTGGGAGTGTAAAGCCACATTATAAAGAGTTTTGCTTGAGGACAAGCAAAGATTCAAGTGTGGGGGTATTTGATGTGCACAAAATGCAACATATAAATTACATCAATTGTGGCATAAAACTAACCCTTTTTTAGTACTAATGTTGGAAAAAAGTGTGTTTTTGTGTTCCTTTTGTATTTTCAGGATTAAATGAGCTCAAATGAACAAAAGAAGCAAAAATGCAGCTAAATCTAACATAAATACAAGAAAAGGAACAAACGTGGCATGCCCAGCCTCCGCGACAGCATCTTCCCAAGCAAAATAAGAGAACAGAAGGCTGAACACGCCCCGTGCTCAATGAGCACGGGGGCGTGCCTAAGTGTCAGCAGAAAAGACAAAGCTGTAGAAGCTTCTATCAACCACCACGGGGTCGTGCTCAGCGGATACGGGGCCGTGGTCAACTCTAAGATTCGCAGAATCTGGGGAAATCTTGATAGTACAGATACGCTTCTGCACACGGGGTCGTGCCCAGCGGACACGGGGGCGTGGTTAACTAATGCAGAAAAACTGCAATTAATGAAGACAGAGAAGAAGGTGGACACGGGGTCGTGCCCAATCGACACGGGGCCGTGCCCGAGCCTCTGTTCAGGATATAAATAGGGTTGCTTGGCTCATTTGCAAACCATCCCTTGGCACACCACCTCTCTCAAACTTCACCCACCACCATCACAACACCATCATCCACCACCATCATCCATTGTCCATCGTAGAGTGTGTGAGTGGTCTCGGGATCCAAGATTGATCGTAAGATTTCTTGACAATCAAAGGCCATGTTTGCCTAAGTCTCTTACATCACGTGGTGAAGATAAGTGTCTAGTGTAATACTTTTTATTTTTAATCTTTTCGCACTTTTTACTTGGTTATTTATTAATGACTTTAATAACTAGTTTCTTATGTTGAAGGTGATTCTTCCTTATCGTTTGTCCGTGGTGTCTTGGCATTATTTTACTGTCTATATAAAATAAAAGATTTTCACCATTCATATCTCCACGGTCTATATGGAGATATGTTGGCTACCTGGTCGGGGGTTAAGGGAACGGTTTGGTAAGAGTCTTGCCTTGTTCAGTGTATAGATCCTGCAAGGACCTGGGTCAAATTTAGTAGGACCTCCTTCAATACCCACCGATATTGGATGGCGGTGGTCCAAACTCTTTGATCCCCTCATATATAAGCTACTATTAATACTTTAACCCGACTATTTAGGACTGTATCCCTGCTGACTCAGACTACTTAGCCAAGGGTAACGTCACCTCCAAAAGAGGGGCATACCATAATATGCATTAATAACTTAATTAATTATCTTTCAATAATCCGACCCTTTAGAATTGTATCCTTGCTGACTCAAACTACTGGGTTGAGGGTAACGTCACCTTCAAAAGTGGGGCCTACTACAATAACGAAGATAATCTCTTAAAAAGTGCAAAAGTGAGGAAATAATCAAAGGTTACACTAAACACGAGTCGGAGCCAAGTGATTCATCTTGTCTATATGTTTTTATTTTTATTTTTCAGCATTTTAGTTAGTTTTACTTTTCTTATTTAAAAACCTTTTTCTAACTTTTGATTTGATTAGACGTTGAGGATAAACCGGTACTAAAAGCTCTTGTGTCCTTGGACGACCTCGGTATCTTTCCAACACTATACTACGCTCACGATGGGTGTACTTGCCCATACGTGTGTTTGGTGTTAGTAAAATATCGTGTTTTATAAATTTAAAACTTGACTAACGTGTAAAAAGGGGTTAAAATATACTTAAACTTATATACACACTCGCACACATCAACTGGCCATCCGATCGGATTGCCATCCGATCGGATTACCATCCGACACTTAGTCACATTGCACCGCTTTACGCACCGTTCTTCACTTATGCTATCGTTAACTGTTCAGGCTAACCTCTCTCAGCGCTCCCTTCAATCCAAGAGAGTGTTTAATTACTTAAACACAATCTGTGAGTATACTCGATTCCTTTTTGCTTTACGCACTTTTGGGTGTTACATACGTTACCTATATTCAAATAACATCAATCACACAACACAACACTATTTATACGCTGACCGTTATTGCATGTTACGTGTTATTCGTTGAATGCTTGTATGTTATGTTAACACAGTGATTGTTGCCTGACACCTTAGCAACGACAGTACTATAGTTTGGACTCAGCACCTGTCATGGACAGGGGTTGTTAAGGGCTTTACTTCACGTATCCCAGTGGGGATATGTGTTGCGCATTCTACAACTCGCAGTCACGTCTGTGCATATTTCTCTGTCGATAACCTACTAGCTTTCACTTTGCTACATGTTACATGCTGGTTATGCGTAAACGATTTCTAACTCTATTATACTATCACACTTGAATACTCACCTTTACACTCTGTGTATTGACTTTACTTTAACGTGTGTTACATGTTACATGTTGGTTATGCGTAAACGATTTCTAACTCTATTATACTATCAAACTGGTATACTCACCTTTACACTCTGTGTATTGACTTTACTTTATCGTATGTGGCAGGTGCATAAGATGTTAGGATGCTGTGCTTTGGTTTCTTTTCATGGAATCAAGTAGGATTGAAAGACTAGAAACAAAGACAATTTATTTTATTTTATTTGAATCTGAGTTGTCGGAACATGTTATTCGTCTTTGAGATACCGTTATCTATAATAATTTACTTGCTTAATAGTTTATGGTATGGGACATAATATTAATTGTTCGGTAAAGTAGTTGTTATGGAATTTCTCTTGGACAATCTATTTCGCTCAGTGCCACGCCCCGATTTTTCCGCCATCGGTTGGGGTGTGACAGATTGGTATCAGAGCCATAACTGTAGGGAATTAGGAAAGACTCGACCTAGTTCGGGTCGATGTCTTAGAAACGACCTAGTCTATAGTCTAAGTACCAATAGACCAACTTATGCATACCATGTAGGGGTTTTGTACGAGCTTATTTGCTATTCTCGCTCACACTCATTTTACACTATCACTGCACGCTATTCTTGAAATGAACGAGTGATTAAGTCAAGATTAGGTGTGAAAACCACAAACTCTCGACTGAAACGCTTGTTCGACCCGCATTTTATCTATAAACAGGAGAAATTGCGGTGAATCTGGAGTGAAATCCGTACTTTAACGCGGATTTTCCTCTCTATCTCATCAAAACAAGAACGAAGTCGCTAAGTTAGGGGTGAAACCCGAATCTCGACGACTTGTTCCGACCTCAATTTTGGTTTTACAAAACTCTCACCGAAGTCTCGACGGATTCCAACGACTTGAGGTCACACCGTAACTGGAAGGATGCTTGTCGATCGCCCAAATCGAGGCGAGAGCACAGTCCCGAAGGCCAAAGTGTGTACCGAAAGTCCTTGTGAATAGTTGAATCACTTTGGGTAGTCGACGTCTATCAAGCCTTAGACAGTCTATCCTCGATTTCAATCTCGCAACCACTGATTTTATATGAGCCCGCAACTGCTAACTCTGATATTTGTTTTTTTATGTGGATTTTATGTGATTTTACCTGTTTATGTGTTTTGATTTTGATGTTTTATTCTCTTTTTCTCCCTCGCTTTGATCAGCACACACAACTTGCACTGCACATCTACCTCAAAACGTTAACAAAGCACTGCTACTTGTAGATAATCGTATGCTATGATACTCGCTTATGATATGCTACTCGATGTGTACTCGCTAATTGCAATCGCTATTCTTGAACTCGCGGACTTTGAATGATAGGTGAATACGTGCAGTATATGTAGGTGAATACGTGTAAATATAGTGTGTCTTCGCCATCTTCTATGCTCCATGTGCCCTATGTGCCTTTGTGCTTTACATGCCTATGTGTTCCTATGGTTTATATGCCTATGTGAATATGTGCTTATGTGATTAGACGTGATACTGAGCTTTAGTAGTGTTAAGTGTGTGTTAGGTGAGATTCGATTATATAGTGTCTGAGTCCTATGGCGATGTCTGCTGCAGACAATGTCGTCATTTGGATCGTTCCACTCGCGCTCTGCATGCCGAAACCATGAAGAGAAACGCATTGCTGCTCTCGTCGCTAAGCAAATGGCGAAAGTTATCCCCCAGATTGTTAGCGAACGGAACGAGAATGCCAGCAAGTCTTCTGAAGAGTCTAGGACTAATTCACCAAAGTCTGCTTTTAGCTTCAAGCAGTTCAAAGCCTGCGGCCCGAAAGAATTTACCGGCGGAGATGGGCCTACGGCCATGTTCCAATGGTTTGATTCGATCAAAGTCACCCTGCGCCAGAGTGGCTATCCTGATAATCTCCGTACTCTTAACACTACTGGCGTCTTCCAATCCCAAGCTCTAGATTGGTGGACGGCGAGAGAAACAAGCGCGGAAATGATGCAGCTTACGGGCTGACGTGGGATGAGTTAAAGGACGTTATGATGCAAGAGTTATGCCCTCCCCACGAGCTCCAAAAGCTGGAGGACGAGTTCTGGCACATCAAGCAGAAGGATGGTGACAATGCTGGAGGACGAGTTCTAGCACATAATCTGTCCAGGTCAAGTTACTACGCCAAAAATAACCATCAAGAAGTATATCCGTGCTCTTCCGGATTGCGTGGTTGATTTCGTTCAAGCTGCAAAGACGACGACAATTGAGGAAACCTACTTACTCGCTGCTGAGATCAACGACAAGTGATTCAAGTCTGGTTACTGGGATAAAGCCTCCAAGAATCTGCATCAAGCTGCCACTGCTTCAACCGCTGAAACCGCCGCCGCATCGTAGTCTTCAAAGTCCTCACGTCGCAAGAGGAAGAACAACAACAACAGTAGCAAGAATTGCGCTGTCATAGTTGCCGCTCCTCTTCAAGCTGTCCCTGCTCAACCGCAGCCTCAACACCGCCAAGTAGCAGCACCGGTTACCAACGCACCGCCGGCTAAGCGTGCGTATATTGGTCATCACCCGGAGTGCCCTACTTGTACTTATCACCACCCAGTGAGAATCGCTTGCAGATACTGTGTGCATTGCAACATGTACGGCCACTTCACCGCCAACTGCCGTACAGGTCAACGTCAAGCTCCAGCTCCAGCTCAAGTTCAAGCTCCTGCTCAGCAAGCTCGACTTCCTGCTCCTCAAGGCCAACAAGCGACTACTGCACCCGCGATCCATGCTAGAGCTTGCTTGGCGTGTGGTGATCCCAAACACTTCGCAAACATGTGCCCAATCGAGTGGTGAAGCAAGAGCCACAACAGCAGCATCCCCAGCAATAGCAGCAGCAACAGCAGCCTGCGGACGTACTTTCAACATCAATGTTCGCCAAGCTCAAGCCGACAACAACGTGGTTAATGGTACGTTCCTTGTGAATGGTATATATGCTTCGTGTTTATTTGATACTGGAGCCGATAACTAGTTTGTATCGTTTGAATTCGAAAAGCTCCTTAATCGTAAGCGAACCCATCTCCCCTCGACGTTCGATGTTGAAGTTGCCACCGTAAGAACCGTCGTTGTCAATTCTGTTCTTCGTGATTGTACTCTCGAACTCATGAATCACATTTTCTTTATTGATCTCATTCCGATGCAGCTCGGTAGTTTTGACGTCATAGTAGGCATGGACTTTCTTCATGAAAACCATGCTGAAGTTGTTTGTTTCGATAAGATGATTCGATTCTCGCTCGCTAATGGTGATCAATTGTGTGTTTAAGTTGAAGTCACGTTGAATAAACTCCAATTCATGTCGTGTGTCCAAGCTAGTAAGTGTCTCCGCAAGGAATACCAAGCTTTCTTGGCTAACATTGTAGTAGCGGAGAAGGAAAAGAAAGGGAGTGCAGGGGTGACCGATGTCCCCGTTGTTTGTGAATTTCCTGACGTGTTTCCTGATGAATTACCCGGATTACCTCCAAGTCATGATATCGACTTTCGTATTGACCTCATTGCTGGAGCAAATCCTGTTGCTAAAGCTCCTTATCGACTAGCTCCGTCCGAGATGCGCGAACTCTCAAGTCAGCTCCAGGAATTACTTGACAAAGGCTTCATTCGCCCTAGCACCTCTCCTTTGGGTGCACCAGTCCTTTTCGTCAAAAAGAAGGATGGGTCATTCCGGATCTGCATCGACTATAGGGAGTTGAATAAGCTGACAATCAAGAATCGCTATCCCCTGCCTCGAATTGATGATTTGTTTGACCAGTTACAAGGTGCTACGTGTTTCTCCAAGATTGATCTATGCTCAGGCTATCACCAGTTACGCATTCAAGAGGAGGATATATCCAAAACCGCTTTTCGCAGTCGATACGACCACTATGAGTTTCGTTGTTATGCCCTTTGGTTTGACCAACGCACCCGTGGTTTTCATGGATCTAATGAATCGTGTGTGTAAACCTTTTCTTGACCGCTTTGTCATCGTGTTCATTGATGATATCCTTATCTATTCCAAGATGAAAACCGAACACGCGCAGCATCTGCGTTTGGTTCTCGAACTGCTCTAAGGGAATCGACTCTATGCCAAGTTCTCCAAGTGTGAATTTTGGCTGGAGGAGGTTCAATTCCTCGGTCACATTGTCAATAGTCAAGGTATTCACGTTGACCCCACAAAGATTGAAGCTGTTAAGAGTTGGGTTATTATCGCCGATTTGACACCTAAGAACCCGTCTGAAGTCCGTTCTTTTCTCGGATTAGCGGGCTAGTATCGCCGATTTATCGAAGGATTCTCTAAAATCGCCGTGCCGCTTACTTCTCTCACGCATAAAGACAAGCCTTTTGTTTGGGAAACTAAACAAGAGCCTGCCTTTCAAACTCTCAAGCATATGCTCTGCAATGCTCCCGTTCTCACCTTACCCGATGGAAACAATGACTTCATTGTCTATTGTGATGCCTCAAACCTTGGTCTTGGTTGTGTTCTCATGCAACGGGACAAGGTTATCGCCTACGCATCTCGTCAGCTAAAAATCCATGAGAAGAACTATACAACCCACGATCTCGAGCTAGGTGCAGTTGTTTTTGCGACACTACCTTTATGGTATCAAGTGTACGATCTTCACCGACCATAAGAGCCTGAACACATCTTGAGCCAAAAGGAACTGAATATGCGCCAACGCTGATAGGTTGAACTTCTTAATGATTACGACTGTGAGATTCGTTATCATCCTGGCAAAGCAAATGTCGTTGACGACGCCCTCAGCAGACGAATCTATTTGCATAGCGTTCATAATATCCAAGCCCAACACAATCTCGAAGCTCTTATCCGCGATGCCCAACATGCTTGTTTCACCGAACGCACTTTGAAGAAGGAAAGGATTCTAAACGATGGTGCCCAGCTAGTGAATAAGTCAAATGGGATATTCCATTATCTGGATCGGATTTGGATTCCCAAGTGCACCGACTTACGACAGATCCTGACGAACGAAGCCCACAAGTCTCGATATTCTATTCATCCCGGTGCCGATAAAATGTACCAAGACCTTCGTTACAAGTACTGGTGGCCGGGCATGAAGAAAGATATCACTCTCTATGTTTCGAAGTGCCTGACTTGCTCGAAAGTCAAGGCCGAGCATCAAAGACCGGTGGCTTACTCGTCCAACCCGAGATTCCCATGTGGATGTGGGAGAGTATAGCTAGGGATTTCATAACGAAGCTTCCGTGCACGCCATCAAGTCACGTCAACATCTGGGTTGTCGTTGACCGTTTGACTAAATCTGCTCATTTTCTACCGATACGAGAAGACTATAAGGTAGAAAAATTAGCCCGAATCTACACGGATGAGATCATTTTTCGACATGGGACGCCTCGTGATATCATCTCTGACCGCGATGGTCGGTTTACCTCACGTCTTTGGGAAACATTTCAATCCGCTCTCGGTACCACGCTTAATCTAAGTACCGCTTTCCATCCCCAAACCGACGGTCAGACTGAGAGAACGATTCGTACCCTTGAAGACATGCTTCGTTCGTGTGTCATAGATTTCGGTGGTAATTGGGACGCATACTTACCTTTAGTCAAATTCTTATACAATAACAGTTATCACTCTAGAATACAAATGGCACCATTTGAGGCATTATACGGAAGAAGATGTCGATCACCGATTGTGTGGCATGAGATCGGAGATGCGCAACTAACCGGTCCCGAGTTACTACAATAAACGACTGACAAAATCCTCCAAATTCGAGACAACCTGTTGAAAGCTCGGGGTCGTCAGAAAAGTTATGCCTATAGACGACGCAAGCCCTTTGAATTTGACGTTGGCGATCACGTACTCCTAAAGGTATCACCTTGGAAAGCTGTGGTCAGATTCGACAAGAAAGGAAAGCTCGCGCCTCAATATGTGGGACCCTTTAAGATTCTAGAAAGGATCAGAAAAGTGGCCTATAGACTCGAACTACCAGAGTAACTTAGCAACGTCCACCCGACTTTCCACATTTCGAACCTCAGAAAGTGTCTGGCTGAGCATGATTTACAAGTTCCACTCGAGGATCTACAAGTGGACGAAACATTACACTTCGTGGAGAAGCCTGTCGAGATCATGGACCAAGAAACCAACCAGCTCAGGCGCTCACGCATTCCCATCGTGAAGGTTCGCTGGGAAGGCAAACGCGGCACAGAGTTCACCTGGGAACTCGAAAGCGACATGAAGGCGAAGTGCCCGAAGTTGTTTGTTACGGCCAAGGCCTAATTTCGGGACAAAATTCCCTAAGTAGGGGAGCTGTAACACCCCGTGTTACGAAAGTCAAAGTTAAAGTCAAGATTGAAGTCAAAGGAAGAAAAGATTGCTAATTGCAATATGTCATTCCTTGCTTAATTATTGATTTGACTTCTTTGACTTGTAATCGAACCTCTTATTTTATTTGCTTTAGTTGTATTATGTGGAGTATATGTGAATAATCGAGGTTTAATCGATATTTATCGCATGTATTATCGTTAATCGCATCGCAATCGCATTCGCAACCCGAATTATGCGTTCTGGATATTATTTTAGGTGTGTGTGCTATTTATGCGTTACTTGTGCATGTTTAATTATGTTTTAGTTTGTGGTGATTACTCGAAACGTAATCGCAATCGTAGTTAATCACAAACGCTAAACGCAGGTTATTTATAGTGATTGTATGTTAGATATAGTAGTTAGGTTATTTGTGTAACTAATGGGTAATTATATCGTATCGCTCACTCGAAACACCTCGCAATGCTCAACAAGCGAATCACAAAGACAAAACTCAACACGCCGGACACTTGGATCAAGTGGCCAACCGATCGAGTGGCTATCCGATCGAGGCGCCATCCGATCAGTGACCAATCCGACCCTTGTGCACTTTCCTCTTTTGGAAACCCTATAAATACCCTCCTATCACGACAGCTCCTCCACTCGACCAGCTGCACTCAAGCCTTCTTTCTCTCGATTTCTCGCGATTCTTGTAAGTTTCCAACCTAAATCTTGTACTTCTATGATCTACACACACCTCTTCATCATTTTCTCTTTTGAATCTTAACTTTTAACCGTGAAATCAGTGGATTTGAGGTGTTCTAGGATGATGTCATCATGGAGTTCTTATGAACTTCAAGTTTTGGCCTTATTCCACCAAGAACAACTCAGATCTGAAGGATTTCCACATGATTAAACAATGTTTTCGCATAGATCTACACATGTTCATGATTAAAAGGATTGAAAGATGGTTTTCTAACTCTCTTTTAACTCTTTTACGCTCAATGCACTCCAAACCGATAGAATCGGAGCTTGTACAGACCTTCTACTCTTTCTTAGTGATGTGTTGGTTCAAGATCTAATTTCTATCAAAGAGACAACCAAATTCGGGTTAAACATGAACAACCGTCACGAACCAGTAAACTGGTCGGATTTGGGTGATTCCTGTTCGATCCGATAACTTGGGTCTTGATGGGGTTTCTGTTGTCTAGCACGTTGTCACACCATCTCGATCAACCCGCAAAACCTTCAAAACTTAACAACTTTTCAAGTTGCAAGAAGATCAGATCGCGGGACGGATTGCCGTCTGATCAGATTGCCATCCGATCAACCCGCAATCCGATTGGATTGCACTTGCTTACAACACTTAAACTTTTCTTTAAAATTTTAAGGATCTGAACATCGAACGGATTACCGTCCGATCGGATAGCCATCCGATCGAACGACCACCAAATCATGTGACTTTTGGAACTTCGACACTTAATCATTTTCAATTTTCAAAGATCATCAGTAACTAACGGATTGGCATCTGATCGGATTGCCATCCGATCGAGTGACAATCCTGCTGTGAACTTGTTCTCACTAAGTGTCCTACCAATCGGATCGGTATCCGATCGAACGACCATTCGATCGACGACCTGAAAGGTAGAGATACTTCTCTGTTTTCAAAATGCTTCAACGAAAACTTCAAAGCCATCATACACATACACATCCTTACCAAACGAATGTCAATCCAATCGAATGGCCATCCGATTGGATAACCATCTGAACGGATTGACATCCGATCGGTTGGCCATCCGATCGGATTGCCATCCGATCGGATTACCATCCGAAACTTAGTCACATTGCGCCCTTTTATGCGCCGTTCTTCACTTATGCTATCCTTAACTATTCAGGCTAACCTCTCTCAACGCTCCCTTCAATCCAAGAGAGTGTTTAATTACTTAAACAAAATCAGTGAGTATACTCGATCCCTTTTTGCTTTACGCACTTTTGGGTGTTACATACGTTACCTATATTCAAATCACATCAATCACACAACGCAACACTATTTATACGCTGACCGCTATTGCATGTTATGTGTTATTCGATGAATGCTTGTATGTTATGTTAACACAGTGATTGTTACCTAACACCTTAGCAATGATAGTACTATAGTTTGGACTCAGGACCTGTCATGGACATGGGTTGTTAAGGGCTTTACTTCACGTGTCCCAGTGGGGATATGTGTTGCGTATTCTACAACTCGTAGTCACGTCTGTGCATATTTCTCTTTCGATAACCTACTAGCTTTCACTTTGCTACATGTTACATGCTGGTTATGCGTAAACGATTTCGAACTCTATGATACTATCTGAAGGGGTAAGGTCCCAAAAACCTCGTCTTAAGTACTTGGGACCATACCACCACATCAACCTTTTAACCCTTTTTAGACCTTGCGCGGTCGCGCACTGGTCCAACAAAGAGAGCTTAGAAGAAAAACAGCAGATGACACTTGTGCGCTAAAAGGAAAATTATAAATCCTTGCGCCGATTCTCCATAACAAAAGGATGAAAATCCCAACAAGCACTTCCGCTTAGTAATAACCAGACTTGGATATTATTTACTAAGCTGATACCACACGATAAGGAGTCACACCGGATTATGGAAATAATCTTCTAGAAGACTTATTCGTGCACCACCAGACGGTTATAACCGTCTAGGACACGTGTCATCATCCCAAGCAACCCTAAGATCACGATAATGGCATGGAATTGGAGAGAAATCTCCATTTACCCACTTTCCACGTGACAACACCCCAACCGTTGATCTGAATAGCAATCCATGTGCACTCACGTCGGATTAAGAGGATTAACAGGATGGGAAATAACCGCTTACGGAGTTAGCATCTTCCGTTAATATTTCAACAACGAGTTTTCCCGCCCAAACTCCCGGCTATAAATATGAGAATAAATCAGGTATGAACGTCAAGTTACACTCACTTCAGCAATACTTCTTCTTCTTCTTCTTCATAAACACATACTTATTCTCACGACGGATTCGGGTTATGGAGAGAACCTCCCTTCTCCCCGTAACGAGGCTAATGGTGTTTTGTTTTGCAGTATTCACTGGAGAAGAAGACTTGTCCCTCCGAGTCAAACGAGAGAGAACCAACCTTTTTTATGCAGAACGTAACCCCCTGGATAACTTGATTCCGGTCATTTATCCAGTGTTTCTTCATTGGCGCCTACCGATTTCTCTGTTTTACCTGTTTTTTCTCGTTTCGATTCACATTTCTCCACCCTCTGTTTTATATGGCAGAGAATTCACCATTTCACCCATCAAGCCCTCGATCTAAATTCAAGGGTTTCGAAACCCGATATAACCAGATTGACGAAACCATGGGAATTAAAGGAAGCAACGACAGTCATTTAGAAGAAAATGACTCCTCGGAGATCCATAATCGTTCAGATCCACTCCCGGAAAGAACTCCGGAATACTGGTTCAACAGATTCCAGATCGCTATGAACCAAATTTTCCCACAAAACATCATATCTGAGTTGTCGAATAACAGATCTAATACTCTTAAAAAAGGTGAAGAGAAATTTGACATTACAGAACCCACAGACACCTAGTCAGTGGTGCATCCAATCTGTTAGTCATGACAAAATAACCCAACAATCAGAAGATACCAACTGTCAGAAGGTTGAACCAAAGCAGATTTACATGGTACAAGGAGGTCCCTCCCGAAGGACAAACAAACGAAGCCATAATCAACTTTGGAGAGAGCAACAAGCCATATTTCCTGTCGTCCCTGGAGGTCCTCAGGAGGAACGACCAGTAATCATTACCGGCATTTTCGGCCACTATAGAACGGATTATATGTTCATAGATCCAGGAAGCTCAATGGATATAATATATGAACAGTGTTTCAAACAACTTGATCCAAAGGATAAAGCTCGTTTAGAGCCGGTTGATTTCCCTCTCACCGGTTTCTGTAACAAAGATGTGTTCCCATTAGGATAAATTGCATTTCCTGTGACTCTATCAGATGGCAAGCATTCACGCACAGTCACAGTAAATTTCATGGTCATGCCAGCAATATCGCGCCACGATGTCTTGCTAGGAAGAAGATCACAGCGATAATTCAGCATGATCACTTCTATTCCACATGCTGCTTACGGGTTTCCAACGGAAACCGGAGTAGCAATTATGTACTCAAGTAAAGAAGTTATGTACGTGGACGATGAGCCACCAGCAAAAATGGCCAAACCATCAGCACCGAGTGAGCCGGAAAAATGGGTCCTCAACGAGGAGTATCCAGAACAGACCATCTTACTAGGGCACGCCATTTCACCGGCAATACGAGTACAATTAAAAGAAATACTTTCCAGTAATAAGGACATATTCGCCTAGTATCCAGCGGACATGACTGGGGTTCCGCGAGATATAGCGCAACACTGTTTGAACATCCGGCCCTCAGCAGAACCTGTCATGCAGAAGTAACAGAGTTACTCAACGCCGGTATCTTGCGCGAAGTTTAGTACCATACCTGGGTCGCAAACCCAGTAATGGTTCAAAAACACAATGGCGGATGGAGAATGTGTGTCGACTTCAAAGACCTAAATAAAGCCTGCCCGAAAGATTCCTATGCGCTTCCTGAGATAGACAAAAAAGTTGACTCTCTAGCATCGTTTCGCAGGAAGTGCTTTCTTGACTGCTATAAGGGCTATCATCAGGTCCAAATGAAAGAGGAGGACGAGGACAAGACTGCCTTTCGCACAGACAAGGGCATCTTCTGCTATACAAAAATGCCCTTTGGTCTCCGTAACGCAGGAGCCACTTACCAGCGATTAATGGATACAGTCTTCGGGGAAGACATTGGTAAAACAGTCGAGGTATACATGGATGACCTCATCATCATGAGCCACGAAGAGGAAACAATGCTCGCAAATATTCAGTGCACGTTCGATTCCTTGCGCAATGTAAACTTAAAACTTAACCGAATGAAGTGTTCCTTCAGGATGGAAGAAGGAAAATTTTTGGGTTTTATAGTAACAAGAGACGGTTTTAAAGTAAACCCGGAGGAAGTACAAGCCATCCAGCTGATGCCGTCACCTGCAACAATAAAAGAAATGTAAAGGCTTGCAGGACGATTAGCAGCTTTGAACAGATTCTTGGCAAATCATGCTGCAAAGTCTAATCCGTTCATTAGCACACTATGCAATTGCGCCAAGAAAACTCATTTCCAGTGGACACCAGAGGCGGAAGCAGCCTTCAAGCAAATAAAGGAATGTTTAATTCAGTTTCCAACGCTGACAGCACCGCGAGAGAATGAACCACTGATCTTATATTTGTCCGCTGCAAAAGTAGCGGTTGGTGCAGTGTTAATGGTGGAACGGGAGAACATTTAAACTCCAATTTATTATATCAGCAAGATGCTCACTGGACCAGAGACGTGCTACTCAATGATAGAAAAACTGGTCCTCGCTCTGGTACATGCATCATGACGCTTGCGCCGGTATTTCTCTGGTCATGTAATTACAGTTCTCACCAACTACCACTTGGGACAGATTCTATCCAAACCCGATGTTGCGGGGTGATTAGCCAAGTGGGCTATTGAGCTGGGAGGATATAATATCCTATATAAACCACGACCAGCAATAAAAGGGCAAGTTTTAGCACACTTCGCCACAGAAGTTCCCATAGAGAAAGTGCAAGAATGTAAAGCAATCAAAAACCCTGTTCCAGTTTTCGGCAATAGGGTCTGGACTCTGCACACAGATGGAGCTTCTAATGACGACGGGGCAGGCACGGGTCTCCGATTGGTCAGCCCAGATGATCACGAACTTACATATGCGATACGCCTGGATTTCCGGAGCACGAACAACGAAGCAGAATATGAAGCGTTTCTAGCAGGCCTTCGTTTAGCGCTTAAAATGGGAGCGAAAAACCTCGAAGCTAACGTTGATTCAAAACTGGTGGCTGAGAAAGTTAATGGGCATTACGATGCGAAAGGTGAAGTTGTGGCGCTATATCTGGAACAAGCGCGGATGTTAATCAGCCAATTCCAAATGTTCAAAGTCAATCATATAGACAGAAGCGAAAACAAGCATGCGGATGCATTAAGCAAATTGGCTGCCACCTTATCACACCGTGACTTTTGCGGAAGCGTGATTATGGTGTGACTTTCTTAATATCATTGCATTCAATCATAACATCAACTACATGATAAAACCATAGGTTTGTCATCCATTAAATAAGTATAAACATAACAACATTGTTTTGAAACGTAGACTTCAAATTCAAGCTTTACAAACTGTACAAATTGTTTATGAGTTCATTAAGAACTCGTCAAAAGATATTGAATAACACCAAGGTTTGGATGACGTGTCTCGTCCAGGAATAAGACACACTAACCAAACTCAAAGACCATGGATGACATCTTTATTCTTAACACAGCATAAAAACTTTCAACGCCCGCCATATCCACTTATAAATTCCCTGAAATACATGTAGTTTGGAAACATCAACAAAAGTTGAGCGAGTTCATGTATTTGTTCGTGTGTATGTATAAACCTTTGAAAACGTTGTAAGTATGTATGTAAGTCCCTGGTATGTAGCAATAAGGAAAAAGAGATCACCACTGGGTTGCAAAGCCAATGGTATGTGTGAAGTGATGCAGGAAGACTCAAACCTAGCAGATTTCGCACCAGGCTTCCGGCTGTAAGACATAGTCACCACATGGTCCACTCAGCGGTCTCAGGGGTGGGGCTCGCTACACCCAAATAGATCTATCACTCATGCCCCTCGGTCCTACAACGAGGATTGATGGCCTTAATCGTCGTACCCATTCACATGATCTAGAAGTAACCCTCCTTAGCTAACCATACCATGTATAAAAGTTTGTAATAATTGTAACATGTATTTCACCCCCGACGTATAAAACTGAAAACAGTTAAAAAGAAAAGGGGGACATGAACTCACAGTATTGAGTCCTCAGCTCGTAACTCAAACTCTGTCAGCAACCACGACTACCTACAGTGTACTAACGTCTATTAGACGAACGGGCCGTGCCTTTTCTTAGTATTTACGTTTTGAGTTGCGTTTCTTATATTATTCCGAGTTATAATTATTTGTCAAAATAATATTTCAACTTAAATTATATTTGATCTTGGAATAATTGCTTAAACAATATTTCTGTATTAATACTTCTCAAGTATTTAACTTCGTATTTCCTTCCCAAGGATGGGGTATCTTATACATGTATTTGTAATTTCTGAAATAATATATTTCCAAGTCTCACTTTAGAAAATATATTTGTAACTCATTTTGTCCCAAAAATAATGTATTGTCCAGAAAATATACATTTTTCCCAAAAATCATATATCTTCTAAATATACTAGGAAAATATACTTTAACTTCCCAAAAATAATATATTTCTCCTTGTCCAAAAATAATATTTACCAAAAATTATATAAGTAACGGTATTGTTTTGGATAGTAAATTTCACGGTACTTTGTTAAGTGATATTATTTTACTCTAAAATAATTTAACCATTTCACCGAGTACACAAATAATCATACAAGTGTCTTAATATGTGTATATATTCTAAATATATATGTTTACCCATTTTTATTTATAAAAACCAACCTCCAATATTTGTATTTTTGTTACAAAAATTATGGCAGAGTTTATATTGAAAACTTACGATCAAAATATACTTGTAAATACTTGTTAGAAAATATTTTTTTAAGTGTTTATATTTTTAGAAAATTTTGCCATAGTTTCCCCTAAAAATGGAAGTGTCCATGCTATTAAAGCATATCATTTTCTTTTCAAAAATCATTACAACAATCAAACTTTAAACAACTTACACTTCTCAAGTGCAAAAACTATACAATTTACATAACAACATGAACTTGATTTCTTCACAAAACTTGTAGTAACTTGGTAAAGTGTTTAGTAGGTCTAGTTACCCTTTAAAGTGTGTTTATTCCTTTAAAAATCTCATTCTTAAAGAAACTAGGTGTTTACAACTTGTAAACATATTCTACAAAAATGTTTATTTATAACATCTTCTTGTTTCATAAGTGTTTATACACTTGTTTTTCCACTAAAAATAGTGTAGGTTTAAGTAAAAACCATGATCTTCCAAACATCATATTCTGAACTTGGTTTTCTTGGAAAAATCATTCATGAATCTTAGATTCATAAGATTACTAGCTCACTTTATTTACTATTTTTCAAGAAATCATTTTATTTTCAAGTTCATGCTTATAAGTGAGGATGATCTTCTTGGGTTAACACATAATCATCCTCTAACTTGCTAGATCATGTGTTTAATCACAATCTAGCAAGCACCTTATGATGATCAACATCATAATTTCAAGTAAGTAACAATCAAGTGTCATGCATGTACTTAAACAACATCATTTCATCCATATATCATCATATGTAAGCTTATGTTTATGATTCTTGTTTAAGTCTTTTAGTGTTCTTGTGATAAACAATATGCTACAACTTTTAACCAACAAAATGAGAAGCAAAAACTAGTAACAAGAAGCTTACAACGAGCTCAAAGGCTAGGGAAGATCAGTTGAAGAAAAAGATGATGAAAATGGTGGATGAAAGCAAGTAATGAAGATTCTTCAAGTTCTTCAAGCACCAAGCTCCATGTAACACCTTCTAGCACTTGAAATGAGCTTGAAATTGGATCAATGGTGGTTGCAAGGTGGTGGTGGTGGTGGCGGCAACTCCTAGGGCCGAGAGGGAGAGAGAGAGAGTATGAGGGATGGGTGATGATGATTGTCACACCCCGACCGCGTAAAACAAAAAATCGCGGCGGAAACATCGGGGCGTGTTGCAACAGAATTAATGTTTCATAACCATGGATATCAAAAGTGTTTCGTTTTATTAAACATTGAGTAATTACATCGTCTGGAAATCTAAATACACTATTTAAACATAGTCTATCATTGTTATTGAGTCACTAAGGCCTTGTCCAGTCCTATGTGAGCATGCATCTTATCAATCGATATCATCCAACAATACCTGAAACATATGTGAAAACGAGGTCAGCAAAGAAATGCTGGCGAGTACATAGGTTTTGTGAAAATAAGATTCATGACTTCTGTTTAAGAAAATGTTTAGTCATGAACCTTGTAATTTGCTTTGTCTTTGTAAATCATTTGAAAAATAATAAGTTCGGATGATAAGTATAAATAAGAGAATAATGCATGATTAAATCAATAACCATGTAAATGAGTTTGCATAAGATAAGTTGTTTATAAATCAATGTCTTGTGAAAAGTATGTTATTTGTATAAAATGTTCTATGTCTCAAACTGAAATGATTCAAATAACGCTATGATATGTAATACCATACAAACACTTATATATAGGAAGTACCAGCGGCGTATCCACCATGTTTGTATCATATTACACACGCATCGTTACTTAATCACTTAACCAAACCAAACCAAACAATGTAAAATGTCTATGTTTAAATCAATTGTCAAATGTATATGTCAAATATCCATGTCAAATGTCTATGTCAAATATCATGTCAAATGTCTATGTCAAATATCCATGTATGGCAAGTGAAATGTCTCAACTAAACCATATGCACAAAAACAAAGTATTGAAGTAAAACTTGGTTTAAATCAAAGTTATGTTTTGTGGAAAATACATGATCAAATGTCAATCATGTACAAATGTTTACCCAATCGTTAACCCATTTTGTAATATCGTTCTAGTCGTTCTTGTTTTAATTGTGAAACTACTTTATGGTCGATTCTCTAATAACATTCAAACCTTCTTGACGCGTTCCTTGCTCCATCTCGCTCTCGTTCTCGTTCTTAACAAACCCTTACCAAAGGATAAGTTAATAATTACAGATTCAGTCGCTACCCACAACCCCCACACATAACAATGGGTGCAGCAAATAACGGGATTTGTCAGATCCTATGGTACCATAACCTAATACTGGTCGGCTTGATCATTGCTAATGAATGTCATCGGTCATGTAAACTACAACCAACAAGTTTGTTCACTTTTTGAAATTTGTTATTAGTTTTTGAAATCATTGTATTCGTTCTTGAAATCATTGTATTCGTTATTGAAATCATTGTTAGCGTTCTTGAAATAATTGTTATTGTTCTTGAAACCACATAGTAATTGTTATTGAAATCATTGATAAAGCATTTAGCACATATGAGTCACCCCAAAACAGTTGAAAACAGTAAAAGAGGGGAATAATGTACTCGCCTGGGAGTGCTTAGGAGTCTTGAACAACTACCAAGTAAGCTAGAGGAGTTCCGGAAATCAAACGGTACCTAATATAGGTAAATACATAATTAACCCGGACCTAAATCGGAAGACTGGGTAGCAGGAGGGTTTGTAAACCAAATGAGTGTAGGAACTCATATGATATGGTTTAACAAAGCCTACATACTAAATGAAACTTAACCTAAGTATTATCGACCCATCGCGACCCATTAAGGTAACTTATGCTACTTTAACGCGTCGTGCGCGTGAAACGCGTTCGGACCGTCTAACTAGCCCTATGACAAGTGTTATATGCCTAAACATGTTACATAATCAGTTATGTGACAAAGGTTTAGGTTACATATGCTTAATTACCAATTATACATGAAAAGGGTATTCTGGTAATTTACCTAAGGCATATGAACCACCTATCATACAACTACTCAAACGATGTGACCATAGGGTATAACCTCGGAAGGTTATTCCCTACCTACTATGGTCACCTAATGTATTTGGTCGGATCCTAATGATCGACCAAACTGGGTCGGGTTCGAGGTATAAGCGATTTATTAGATCGCTTACCCTACGACCCTAGACAACGTGGTAATCAGTAGGCATAGTCCCTAGGGACTATAACCATCGTGATTACAATCACGTTGCGAAGTTCAAACGAACTTCGCATTGACCATTACTGGTCAACGCTGAAAGTCAAACAAAGTTTGACTTTCTGACTCGAAAAGCAGTAAAATAAGGAAAAGAACGAAAGAATACTTACGAAGGGTCCCCGAATGCTAACCTCGATTCAAAAATCTCAGGTATGAAACAATAGTTTCAACTTAGAGTTTCTCAAATCAAAGTTCTAGTGATTTTAGCAATGGGGGTGGATGGGTATTTATAGGAATACCCGAACCGTTAAGATCGTTTCATGGAAAACGTGCCTTAATCCCATCCGTACATGTGTTGAAATGTCATGGTGTTTAGGTGTTTAAATTCCATCCATACATGTGTTGAAATGTCATGGTGTTTAGGTGTTTAAATTCTATCCATACATGTGTTGAAATGTCATGGTGTTTAGGTGTTTAAATTCCATCCATACATGTGTTGAAATGTCATGGTGTTTAGGTGTTTAAATTCCATCCATACATGTGTTGAAATGTCATGGTGTTTAGGTGTTTAAATTCCATCCATACATGTGTTGCAAAGTCATGGTGTTTAGGTGTTTAAATTCCATCCTTATCCGCTGACTAAGCATTGTTAGAATGTGTGGTTGTGAATTAAACAACGGCTAATACATCGAATCTGGTCCCGAATGCGAAAAACGATCCAAATGACGTGACGAATGGATTTTTCTTATGGCGAACACTAAAATAAAATATTTTAGTGCTTACATAAATTTTTGGATGTCCGGATGTATTCAGAACGTAAGTTATGCGCGAAAATGCAAACTTGTGCACTTTTTGACACTTTTAGTCCCTGAATGACCCAAAAGTTTATTTTAGCACACCGAACCCCTCAAAGCCTATTTCTAAGCTATGTAAAGGATATTTATGGTATGTTTAACTTATGGTCATGTTCCGGAAGGTCTGTTACAGTTCAAATTGGCATACTTTCGCAGTTTGTCAACTTTAGTCCCTGTAAGCGAGTTAACTTGTTTTCGGCATACCAAACCTTCCAAAACTTATTTCTAAGTTATGTAAAGGTTATTTAAGGTATGTTAAGCCTATTTCACTATTCCGGAATGTTCGTTGCATTAAACTGGTTATATTTACGCATCGGTGCGCGTATAACCTTCCAGAAAGCGATTTAGAGTTTGAAATAGAACAAGAATTGATATGTGTAAATGATACACACATTTTTACAAATCCCAAGTATGAAATATAATATTTCATTGGTTCGGTATTTGTTTGATGGCCGTGGAGGCACAGGTGTTACAGTCTCCCCTACTTTAGGAAATTTCGTCCCGAAATTTATTTAGAGGAAACTTGTGAGAGCTTGAAAACATGAAGTTGAAAAGATCGAACAACATTGGTTAGGGTTCTTGAACTTCTAGGAACCTTAATAACATTATGTTTGCAATGTAAGAGGGACACTTATATACAAGTATTTGAAGTGTCATTGGTGCGTCCACCGTACCTCCATTACATCGTTGTCATTTTGTTATTGTTGTCGCTATCGGTTCTTACACATAATAAATCTTACTAGGTTTCTGTGCACTAAATTTCATAATTATGTACGCGTCCATAATTAGACAATTCCTTGCCCAGTTCACACAGTCTATTTTATAATGTGTAGTGTGAAACCAAATGAACAATCCTGTGATGAGTGTGACTAGACCGCCATAGAATCCTTTTAATCAAATTATTAAATGATCTAAATAGACTATCAAGGAGTCTGTTCAGCTACATCACTAGATGTCGTTCTTTAACCAAATTGTGAATCAATCTTTTTTTTTGACTAGACCACTAATGGGTCTCTTATGAATCATGGAGTAGTACTATATAATCCAAGGGTCTTAACTCTTACATAGAAGCCCATTAAGGATTTAAGGTAGTACCTTTTTGAATATCCTGCTACGAATCCCTCATATGAAGATATGAAAGATTCTGCGAGGATTTGGATAACGAATATCCAGAGTATTAAAAACACAAAAGAATGCATAAAATAAAACATAATATGAATAAACACATAGTCACATAATTGCATACTCGTTCAATCGCATAATCGTTCAATTTGACCTATAATTTGTTATCTTTGGACACGGGTATTTAAAGCATACCAGAAACCCAATCCGTGGATTTCCTTTGGCACTTTAAATATTTTCAAGAATCTAACTATGAAGATAGGAAGATCTTAAAAGGAATTCGGTTTGTCCTAATTGAGTTGTTTTGTACATTTTAAAGTGTACAAGGAATTCAATCAGGGTTCCGATGTCAACGAAGGTGTTGATCGTGATCGGCTCAGGACATGAATAGATCAAGATGTCATCAATAATAACAATGACGATCTGATCCAAAAAGGCTTGCAGACTCCATTTATTAAGTTCTTGAAGATGGCTGGAGTATTTGTCAACCTATAAGGCATGACTGTAAACTCGTAATGGCCATACTTCATGCAGAAAACCGTTTTGGGAATATCTTCTTCGAGAATACAAAGTTGATGATACCCAAAACGCAAATCGATCTTGGAAAAGCATGTACGCTATGCAGTTGATCGGAGAAATCGTTGATTTAAGGTAGGGGGATATCGATTCTTGATGGTAAGCTTACTAGGCTTACGTTAATCGATATACATTCGAAAAGATCCATTTTTCTTTTCACAAGGAGAACAGGAGTTTCTCCAAGGTGAAAAGTTCGGACGGATGAATCCTTTATCAGACAACTCTTGAAGCTGTTTTGATAATTCTTGCATCTCGAACGGTGCAAGATGATAAAATACTTTAGATTTAAAAGAAACCAGTGTTTGAGGTTCTTAGGGAGATCTCAAGTGATCGTAAAAATGACAGAACCACACGAGTAGTTTTGTCTTTGTGTTGACATCACAAGGTTGAATCAAACATTCATACAATTGCATTAGTTAGAAAATAAAACCACAAAAATTTTTTTATTTATATAACAACCGCATTGTCTTTAAATGTTACAAGATACCAACCAGAGGAAAAACAAAATACTAATTGTTCACTCCTTCATCAATGAGTGCCTCATTGATGTTAAACACTCGACCACGTGCTGGATTCACATTGACGTTGACATTCGCATTTGGGTTTGCGTTAGCATTTGCATTCACCAGTCTTGGGCAGTTGTGGCGGAAGTGACCAATCTCTCCGCAGTTGAAACATGAACCCAGTGGAAATCTCGCAGCATTCCCTTGAACCGGAGCTTGAACCTGAGCAGCCTGATTTTGTCCCAAACGACAAATCTTGGCCAAATGCCCAAGTTTACCACATGTCGTGCATTGCCAGCAAGCTTATTGTACTGTGTGATGACCGTTGCAGCGTGCACAATAAGGTGCGGTACCGGCATATGCTTTCTTTGCAGGTGGCTGAGCTGGTTGGTTCCGCGGGTTCTGTGCAGTCTGTGCTATAACAGCAAAACTTTGGGCACCCTTTCGCTTCTTTGATTTCTTTGACGTCTCACCTTCCTTACCCTTCTTGTTTTGGACTTTCTTGCTATCCTCCTTGTCAGCTGACTGTTTCCTGCCCTTGTCACCCTTCCTGTGTAACCTGTTCTTCCGAATCTGCGACTCAGTCAATGTCGCTGATAACTCGATCGCCTGACGGAGTGTGGCAGGGTTACTACCAGTAAGGATGTCTTGTACCGAGTCAGGTAGGCCGTCGATGTACCTTTCGATAGCTATGTCAAGTGGGGTAACCATTGTTGGGCAAAGCAGACTCAGCTCCTCAAACCTATCAGTATACGCCCTGTGCTCACCACTATCTTGCTTCAACTCATCAAATTCCTTCTCCAAAGCTCGCTGCTCATGATGAGGACAGAATTCCCTCATCATCAGAGCCCTAAGTTCAGCCCAGGTCTGTGCGAGAGCAACTTCCGCACCTCGGTCTCTCATTACCCCATTCCACCATGTAAGAGCCCTCTTCTGAAACACGCTCGAGGAGAACTCGACCTTGCGATTATCCGGGCACTGCACGTGGCGAAAAGTATTCTCAATGCTTTCGAACCACTGAAGAAGCCCAGTTGCTCCTTCAGAACCACTAAACTTGAGTGGTTTAGCCTGGTTGAAATCCTTGTATTTGCATAGCACATTGTTGTTGTTGTTGGCTTGGTTCCATTGAGCAAAGAGGTTTGGGAATTGAGCAGCCATTTGCTGCGCAATGATTTCTGCCAGCTCGGCAGTCTCTATCTGGCTTTCGCGTCGAGGAGGCATTGTCTAAAAGAGGAAACATGAAAGGAAACGAGTGAGAGAATTTAGACGAAAAGAATGAGATGAAACAAATCTGATGAAAGCAAGGATAGTGGTCATTTGTTTGTTACTACAAAGCAACGAACGACCTTGGTGATTAGTCAAAGTAAATAGGTTAAAAATAATGTATCGCGAAGACATGCTCGCCTATAAGTGAACACTCATCCCAAGAATTCCCAGGTAAGCACAACTGGTCTCGCGTCTGATGAGATGTATACGAAGTGCTTGCCTAGACAGAAAACCCAGAATACAGGCATTCACCCTTCCAGTTTGCACGTGTTCACATTATTTAAAACCCAAAACCTTGACGAGATTTTGAAAATTCAAAGGGGTTCAAAACCATATAACAGAGGGTTCAAAACCTTACAATAGAGGGTACAAAACCTAGAAATTAATCATCCTAGAACAGATGATTAGTTTTCAAAGCGGTTTTGAAATTTATGTTCTTGTTGTGGTCGTCACCTAAGGATAGGTGACGGTATTGTTTTATGACTAAACGCAAGTAAACTCGCGTTAGGGTCCTAAGAAGGTTATAGACTAGGTCAAAGCATTACTAATTACTAATAACCTAATTCCCTATAACCATTGGCTCTGATACCATCTTTTCTGTCACACCCCGACCGCGTAAAACAACAAATCGCGGCGGAAACATCGGGGCGTGTTGCAACAGAATTAATGTTTCATAACCATGGATATCAAAAGTGTTTCGTTTTATTAAACATTGAGTAATTACATCGTCTGGAAATCTAAATACACTATTTAAACATAGTCTATCATTGTTATTGAGTCACTAAGGCCTTGTCCAGTCCTATGTGAGCATGCATCTTATCAATCGATATCATCCAACAATACCTGAAACATATGTGAAAACGAGGTCAGCAAAGAAATGCTGGCGAGTACATAGGTTTTGTGAAAATAAGATTCATGACTTCTGTTTAAGAAAATGTTTAGTCATGAACCTTGTAATTTGCTTTGTCTTTGTAAATCATTTGAAAAATAATAAGTTCGGATGATAAGTATAAATAAGAGAATAATGCATGATTAAATGAATAACCATGTAAATGAGTTTGCATAAGATAAGTTGTTTATAAATCAATGTCTTGTGAAAAGTATGTTATTTGTATAAAATGTTCTATGTCTCAAACTGAAATGATTCAAATAACGCTATGATATGTAATACCATACAAACACTTATATATAGGAAGTACCAGCGGCGTATCCACCATGTTTGTATCATATTACACACGCATCGTTACTTAATCACTTAACCAAACCAAACCAAACAATGTAAATTGTCTATGTTTAAATCAATTGTCAAATGTATATGTCAAATATCCATGTCAAATGTCTATGTCAAATATCATGTCAAATGTCTATGTCAAATATCCATGTATGGCAAGTGAAATGTCTCAACTAAACCATATGCACAAAAACAAAGTATTGAAGTAAAACTTGGTTTAAATCAAAGTTATGTTTT
>JARYGA010007580.1:0-28936 GCA_030545235.1 Helianthus tuberosus
GTTTAATAAAATGAAATGGAATAACTAGGTTATTAAACCTAGTTAAATGCTTTAGTAAAACAAGCAAGGGAATGAATTGGGTGACTATTATGAGCAAGTAACAAACTTGAGGGACCAAAGTTGTAGAAAAGGGAAGCTCATGTTTATAAACAAAAGATTAACACACAACACACACATAGTGTGTGTGTGTGTGTGTGTGCGTGCGCGCGTGGAACGTTCAGGAGAAACACAGGGAGCCAAACCCTAGTTCATCCAAGAACCATCAAATTGAAGGATGAATCGAAGCTCAAACTTATTAAGGAACATGAATTAATGATCACCTACACAAGAGGATTATGAGGTATGTCTTAAAACTTAGTTTGGTGATCTTGTATGAAGTGGGTTATGTTTAATCCGCGAATTGGTATGAAATTGAGTATGAATATGTGTTAGCATCATCATGTGGAACATGTGTTATGCATAATTTTGATTAACTTGATGTTTAAAGACGAAAACCCACTAGTTGGGTAATGAAGGTGACATGGGGGTTTCACCATGTCCAAGTCTTTTTCAATTCTTGATGTATTACGTGAATATGATGAGTTTTTGCAAGTTAGATTGAATATGGTGTGAAGTTAGTTTGGTGTCTTGTTGTGTTGATAATTGAAAGTGAGAACTTAGAAGGTTATGCGTGAATTAGTTGTACATTGTGCTTAGAAAGTAGTATGCACACCAAGTGTATGATGAAATGTCTAAGTGAAATTAGGATGCCAAATTGTATGAAATGGCTTGATATATATGAATGAGATAAGATAATAATGTAATGAGTAGTATACTAACTTGAAGAACGTGCTTTAGATGGAACTCGTACAAGAATTCGGGTTTAATATATGTGTTGGACAAGACTATGCATTAAGGGCTTGTACATTATGCTTAATATCACTAGGTGATCATGTGATTGTAAGCACATTTGTATCGTGAGTAGGAAAATGTATATAGTGTCATTTGTATAGCCTATTATGATGTTACGGATATATGAGGACAAGTCGAAAGTTCATATGATAAACCGTTGACTTCTGAAAATCAACTACACATAAGAAGCATGATTTGACTTGTTGTCGTAAATGTAGGCTTATAGAAAGTCGTATGGTACATGTTATATCAATACGCATTATATGGACTGACATGATGAATTATATCATTTTAAAAGGATGTGAATTTGGGTAAATGTTTTATGCTTGTTAGAATTGACTAATGAAAGTCAAATGTGAAATATGCAATTGATATGATCGTTAACATATACAATTATGTATGCTAACAAGAATGTGATTTCGATAACATGAAAGTATAGGGATCATGTCGAGATGGACTCAAGCACGAAAGGCTAACGGGTCAAGACGAAGCAGATACGAATACGAACACGAATGCATATGGTAAGTGATTTCCGAAATCACTTCTTAATTTTGTTTAAGTAAAGTTATGTACCAATTATTTAATTTAAGCATGATAATCGAAGTCAAATAAGGTTTGGTTGTATGAAATCGATGATTTTCGCTAGTAGACCGAACGGGTCAAAATGAGGTCTTATTGCTATACCGGAATAGTTACATAAGTAATGATTACAATATTATAATAGGATAATGGGTAGAATTGCGTATAAGCATGCTAACTGAGAAACAGAGACGCGGGTTAATAGTCAAAGGACTCGGTTGTGAGTTATGATTAAATGGATAAACAATTTCAAGTATGGAAATTGTACTACAAAGTTCAATTACGTATAATTGAATGAGATGAATGAGTTTAACGCATACCGGGTATCGGGTGCATAAACCCCAAGTACGAAACTCCGGATAATGTAAAACTTTTATAATTATAATGTTCATGTAAGTCTTGGGTTAAAACAAATGAGTTGTTTGATGAAAACATGAACGGGTCGAATAACCCGGAAAAGAATATTAAGCCGGGAACTCATAAGTTAAGAATTTCCTTAATCTGGATGTTGGATTTCAAGTTCACATGATAGAAAATCAAATTATGATCATGTGGGAAGAAACGAGAGGTTAAACGGGTAAACGGTTTAAAATTTACGCAAGTTTTAGCGTTAACGGACGACGAAACGAAACAGCAGAAAAACGAGGGACAGAGGGGGCGTCGACGACGCCAAGAGGGGTGTTGCCGACATTGTGTGCTGATGTTGGTTTTTCATGGACGCCTTAAATTGATGCCTACGGTGTTTTCATCGACGCGAAGAACTAAGAGGCGTCACCGACGCCCTTTGGTGTGCAAATTCGCTGAAAATGTAATTTTTGACCTATCATGAGTTCCGTGCCTTCCATAACTTATCCCGTGACCTTTAAAGAGTCCCGAAATGTATTCCAAACTCATTATAGAGTGTTTATGAGATACGATGAGCGCGTACGTAAGTTTAATAGGGAATGAAATAAGTTTAAAGGCACGTACAAGTATGGGTATGGATTTACCTCTATGTTAGTAATGGAATCCATAGGTAAGCATGTTTAGAAATGAATACGTACGTAGGTTAATACGTATGAGACTTATTTATATGAATGTTTTTTTTATTGGGATATGTTAGTATAATCATATGAGATTGTAAGTAGTATGCAAGAGCTTGTATGTAGGCATGTATGTATATATACATGTATGTAGGTATGTATGTGTGTATAAATATACGTGTGAATGTACGTATGCATGAAGTAGGAATTATCGCCCATATGGAATGGTGCATGTATGTATGTATACATAGTTTCAATACGTTGGGTATTTACGTTACTAATAGTGTTCCTTGAGAATGAAATGTAATGCAGGTACATTATAGAAGTCTCACCAAGGATTAGACTCCCATATGAAATGCATAAATTAGAAAGATAACGGAATGGAAAGTATATGAGGATAGAACTTAACGAGACTCCATGATTATGAATCTTGTTTATATATATAATGTATGCTAATGTTACGAATGTATGTGGTGGGTGCAGGTGGTACAGAATCATGGATCAACATGATGGAAGACTAGTGATTGAAGATCGAGTGATAGAGACATGGATGGTATGGAATGGTGTCACACCCTGGCTTTGCGGAAGCGTGGTTAATTTTGGTGTGACTTCTTAATACCATAGCTTAACCATAACAAAGCTATATGAAATAAAATCATGCAAGATCATCCATAGATTAAGTTTTGGAAGCCAATTACAACAACATTGTCTTAACGAAATCACCTCCTAATGACATTGTTCAACAAACATAAACATCAACATGACGTAAACACAGTTTAAGGACTGTGACTTGTCCAGGAAAGAGTCACATTCCCCAAACCCGGATGATCTCGTAACTAGTGCAGCGGGAAAACGTGCCATACCGTGCCAGATCCGTTAATTTCCTGAAATACATGTAAGTTGAAAAATCAACAATAATGTTGAGCGAGTTCATGTGTAAGTGAGTAAGTAAACCTTTGTGAGTATAAAAATAGTGTTGGTATGTAGCAAATAAGGGAATTGAGATCACCAATGGTTTGCAAGGCCACTGATATATGTGAAGTGCGAATAGGGAGACTCAAACCTAGCGTATTTCGCGTTGGGGCACAAAGTCACCGCCTGGTCCATTATGCGGGCTCAGGGGTTGGGCTCGCTACACCCAGATAGATCTACCGCTACTGTCCCTCAGTCCTAACATGAGGACTAATGGCCTCATATTGCTCCTACCCACTCACATGATCTGAGTAATAAACATCCTTACGCTAACCATACCGTTTATAAAGTACTCGTAATCATAGTAACATGTATTTCACCCCCGCAGTTAAGAAAACTGAAAACAGTTAGAGAAAAGGGGGACATGAACTCACAGTGAAGCGTCTCTACCAAGTATCTCCTGCTCACGCAGCTGTGCGACGACCTACAGGTGCTAATTTCTATTAGACGGACGGCCGTGCCTTAGCTTTATAGTTTAAGTCTTTGGGAAATAGTTAGACAACTATTTCGTGTTTACATTCTGTATATACTTGGTAGTTAATCTCCTTCCCAAGGATGGGGGATTCAATACATGTGCGTTCAAATTATATCATTAAGTCTCACTTAATATATGTTTATATTTCCAATTTCACATAATTTTTCTCCAATAATACGTTGTTAAAATACGCGTTCGTAAATATTTCCGTAAGTGCGTAAGTTACGTTTAACAATCGAGTGGTAATATAATTACCGGTGTAACTTATATATTTATGGTGAAGGCGTTCGTATTATTTTGGAATCGTTAGCGTTCGTAAATATTATTTTCACTCTAAAAATAATATTTATGTATTTTCACAAAATAATCATAAACAGTGTGTGAAAAATATATATTTATCACGTTAAATTTTGTGAAAATCCCACCTCCGAATATTTAGTAAATAAAGTCATGGCGAAATTTATATTTCGAAAACATGTCAAAAATAATTCTAACACTTGTAGTGTAAATAGTTCTAAGTGTTAGGTTTTTAGAAAAATTTCGCCAGAGTTTCCTCTGTAACTGGAGGTGGCCACGCTTTCAAGCGTATCATTTTCTTTTATAAATTCAAACAACAATTTTCTTCATCAACAACAAACAATATTCCAACATTATACTAGTTCAAAAAAAATATCACGAACACATGAACTTGTGGGTTGTGTAAAAGTGTGTAGTAACTTCCCATTATTTTTATTAGATCTTTCTACTTTTATAATTGAATTCGGTTTCTCGAAAATCTTATTTTTACAGAAAATGCATTTGTACATCTTCTAGTTAACATTACAAAAATAATTCTTTTTTTTTTGTTAAAACTTTTTGTCACACAAGTGTCTACACACTTGTGTGTTTACAAAAAGCACATTTGTTTAGGAAAGATCCGGCTTTAAAAATATGATTTCTTTTGACACTTGGTCCTTTGAAAATACCACTTGTAGATCCGTAGATCTACTAGTTTAGAACTCCACTTTGTAAGAAAAATTGTTTTTACACAAGTTCATGGTTATAAGTAGTAGTGGTCTTCATCTAACCACTTTTCACACTATAACATACACTAGGTCATGTTCCATGAACATGACTTGGTCGGGTTAGATGACGATCCGAACTAACACTAGCATAAAACAACACTAAATAATCATAACAAAACAAGTCTTATAAATTTTACACCAATATTTACTTATTAACCACCAAGTTTATTATTTTTAGTAAACTTTAAATTTTGTTCATACTTGTTCATAAATTTCAACCGTCAAAATTCTTATTAACCACTTTAGAATAGATCAAAAAGGCGTTTAGAGTCACTTACTACTAGCTCGAGGCTAGGGAAGAAACTAGTCGAAAAACGAGTGGTTAAAAGCAACGTAGTGAGGTACTTGACAATCCGAGTGCACCGGGCTTCCTCGTATGAGATCCTTCTCACTTGTGGATGCTTGAAATAACTTGATCACAATTGAGAAATGGTTGGAGGTGGGGCTTGGTCTTCGGCCGAGACTACTAGTGAAGGAAAGAGTGGAGTGAAAATTTTCTAAGTGTTAGTGAATGTTATGTTGGATATATGTTGCTACTTATAGGCCATATCTTTCTAATTATCCAAAGGGCTTTGTGTTGTCAAGATATGAAGCATGGATCATTATAATAATCAAAAGTACTAGTGGAATGTCCCCATATGGTAACCGAACTCGGTTACAAAGTGGAGGGGTTTGGTTCGATTCCCACTAAATAGTTAGAATTAGTTAGTAAATTTTGGGGGTTAATTTAGTTACTAGTGTGTAATAAATTGTAACGGGGGTTAGGGTATTCGGGGACCCTAACCGGCTCAGAAAAAAAAGAAAGACAATGTCAATGACAATATTTTATGTCTCGGGTTAAGTCCGGTTGTACGGTTGGATATTACTCCGTTAATGTGTTAAATAATTATTTAAAGTGTCGTTGATATTATTTTTAGTGACACAACTTATTCCCGACACTTTGGAAAGTGTCTAGTAATATTTTTCTCATGTTTTGGCATTTTATTAGTTAACCAAATGCTGAATTTTTAATTAAAGTGCAGAATTTTGTACTCAAAGTACGTTTTAGGCACATCCAGTCATAGTGACTTATTCCTAGAGACGCAGTTCCACAACCCTTACATCCCTACACTCACTACTAGTGTAGCAAAACATTCCAGGCTCTTACAGGCCTTAGAGGCAGTGTTTGCCTGATGCTGGCTTTATCAGCATGTTCAATAGGTTATCCGTTAAAGTGCTACTGTGCTTTTGTGCATCATGTTTGTCACTAAGGTTCAGCACGTAAATAATGTAGTGACGGCAAGTAAAGTATGATGCAAGTAAGTACATGTATCAGATATCAAGTAGCAGTTCATCAGCTAGTTCAAACAAGCACAGTAATTAAGCAGTAATTAATCATTAATTAAGTCGTACGGATACCTGGTTTAGTGCGGGTTGTCACATTCTCCCCCCGTTAAATAAATTTCGTCCCGAAATTTAAGTTCTGCTTGTAGACGCAGGGTTCTTAGGAAAAAGGTGGGGGTATTTCTCTTTCATCCGGTCCTCACATTCCCAGGTGTATTCAGGACCATGTCTGGCATTCCAACGAACTTTGACGAGCTTGACACTGCTCCGGCGGGTCTTGTTAACTTTCCAATCTGAGACCTCAACAGGTTCTTCAACGAAGTGGAGCGTGTCGTCAACATGAATCTCGTCGGTGGGAATGGCAACGGTGACTTGAGTTGGACTTTTCTTTAGATTGGATACATGAAATGTATCGTGAACACCATTCAGTTCAGCAGGTAGGTCCAACTTGTATGCTACTAGTCCTATTCTTTCCAGAATTCTGAAGGGACCAATGTAGCGCGGATTTAACTTCCCACGCTTTCCGAAGCGTGCCACACCCTTCCAGGGTGAGACTTTTAATAACACCATCTCTCCAACTTGGAAATCCACATGTTTCCGGTTTGGATCCGCATAGGCCTTTTGTCTGTGGCGAGCTGCTTCGATGCGTTTAAGGATCTGCGCGATCTTGTCTGTCGTCTCTTGGACGATTTCGGGACCAGCAAGCTGCCTATCACCTGCGTCAGCCCAGCATAGGGGTGATCGGCACTTGCGTCCGTAAAGGGCTTCGAATGGCGCGACACCAATACTGGTGTGGTAGCTGTTGTTGTATGAAAATTCGACCAAAGGTAAATGTTTATCCCAGCTACCGCCCAAATCCATAACACACGCTCTCAGCATGTCTTCCAAAGTCTGTATCTTTCTCTCGCTCTGGCCGTCAGTTTGCGGATGAAACGCAGTGCTCAGATTCAATTGTGAGCCAAAGGCTTCTTGGAAGGATTGCCATATCCTTGACACAAACCTTCCGTCTCTATCAGAGATGATCGAGAGAGGTACTCCATGGCGCGCGACGATCTCTCTCATGTAAATTTCAGCCAATTTGCTAGTGTTATCCTTCTCCCTGATGGGTAAGAAGTGTGCTGACTTTGTTAATCGATCCACTATCACCCAGATAGTGTCATGGCCTTTTGGCGTTCTTGGCAGTTTTGTAACAAAATCCATGGAGATTTGTTCCCATTTCCATTTGGGAATCTCAGGTTGTTGCAGAAGTCCTGAAGGCTTCTGGTATTCCGCTTTAACCTTAGCGCATGTTAAACATTTGCTCACGTAAATAGCAACATCGCCTTTCATCCTAGGCCACCAATAATAATCTTTGAGATCCTGGTACATCTTATCCGCTCCAGGATGGATAGAGTACCGTGATTTGTGAGCTTCATCAAAAATAACCTCCCTTAAATCACCAAACAGAGGAACCCAAATCCTTTTCTCGAAGCATAACGTTCCTTCCTCGTTTGGTACCAAAAGCTTCTCCATTCCACGGAGATATTCTTCTTCCAGGTTTCCTTCTTTGAGAGCTTCCTTTTGCGCGGCACGAATGCGCAAGGAAAGATCGGTTTGGATAATCATTTCCAAAGCTCTAACCCTTATGGGTTTGATTCTCTCTTTATGACTTAGGGCATCGGCGACCACGTTCGCCTTCCCTGGATGATACTTTATCTCGCAGTCGTAATTCGTTTAGCAACTCAACCCATCGTCTTTGCCTCATATTCAACTCCTTCTGGTTGAATATATGCTGTAGGCTCTTGTGATCTGTAAAGATTGTACACTTCGTACCATAAAGGTAGTGTCTCCAGATCTTTAGTGCAAAAACCACTGTGCCAAGTTCCAAATCATGCGTGGTATAGTTTTTTTCGTGCACTTTCAATTGACGCGATGCGTAAGCAATAACCTTTTGGCGTTGCATCAACACACATCCCAATCCTTGACGCGAAGCGTCACAGTATACCACAAAATCATCTGTACCTTCCGGTAGGGCTAAGATTGGCGCATTGCAAAGCTTATCCTTCAATATCTGGAATGCTCCTTCCTGTTTGATTCCCCAATCAAACTTCTTATCTTTCTGGGTGAGGAGAGTCAAAGGTTGAGCGATTTTTGAAAAATCCTCAATGAACCTTCGATAGTAGCCAGCCAAACCCAAGAATTGTCGAATCTCGGTTGGCGTTTTTGGCGTTTCCCAATTCTTGATCGCCTCGATCTTTGTTGGATCCACGTGGATTCCATCTCCATTTACCACGTACCCAAGGAATTGGACTTCACGTAGCCAAAATTCGCACTTGGAGAATTTGGCATACAGCTGTTCCTTCTTTAGCAGCTCCAAAATAGCTCTTAGATGTTGTTCGTGCTCAGCCTTTGTTTTTTAATAGATCAAGATGTCGTCGATAAACGCAATCACGAACTTGTCCAAGTACGGCTTGCAAACTCTATTCATCAAGTCCATAAAGACTGTAGGTGCGTTTGTTAAACCAAACGGCATAACAAGGAACTCGTAGTGCCCATAACGAGTTCTGAAGGCTGTCTTTGGGATACTTTCCTCTTGTATCCTTAACTGATGGTATCCAGATCGAAGATCGATCTTTGAATAAAAGCTTGAGCCTTGCAGTTGATCAAACAGATCATCGATTCTTGGCAGAGGATACCTATTCTTGATCGTCAGCTTGTTCAGCTCCCGGTAGTCGATGCACATTCGAAAACTACCGTCCTTCTTTTGACAAACAGGACCGGAGCTCCCCAAGGCGAGAAGCTTGGTCGGATAAAACCCTTGTCTAACAACTCTTGAAGTTGTGTCGACAGTTCCTGCATCTCAGACGGAGCAAGTCTATAGGGTGCCTTAGCCACAGGCGCGGCGCCTGGAACTAGATCGATGTGAAACTCTACTTGCCTCTGAGGTGGCAGTCCAGGTAAGTCTTCTGGAAAGACTCCTGGGTATTCCCTCACGACAGGGATGTCTTCGATTCTTGGCTCAGCTGCCTTCTTATCCACAATGTGTGCCAGGAAGGCAACACATCCTTTCTGCAAACACTTCCTTGCTTTCAAGCAGCTGATAATCCTCAACGGCGTCTCACGCTTCTCTCCGTGAACCACAATGGTCTCACCATCATCTGTTGGGATACGAACAACTTTTTCGTGACACACTATCTCAGCCTTGTTGCCTGATAACCAATCCATTCCTACTACCACGTCGAAGCTTCCCAACTGGACTGGTAGCAGATCCAGAGCAAACTCACGTTCTCCTAATTCGATCACACAACCTCTGATAACTTCATTGGCTTCTACTAACTTCCCATTGGCCAATTCGATTGAGTAGGGAATATCTAACTTATTAGCGGCTAACCCAAGCATATTCTTAAATTCTAACGACACGAAGCTATAATCGGCACCAATATCAAATAAAACGGATGCATAGCGTTGATTCACAGGGAACGTACCAGTAACGACATTGGGATCCTGGCGCGCTTCCCTTGCTTCGAGTTGGAACACTCTTCCACGGGCTTGGTTTAAGTCTGGACAGTTCTTCTTAAAATGCCCGATATCACCGCAGTTAAAACACCCAAGTCTTTGCCCGTTCCCTCCAGCTTGATCATTCCTCTGATTACGATTCACAGCGCCCCCTTGGTTAGCATTGTTTCCTCGATTTCCGTCTCCTCCATTGTTCCCCTGTGGGCGATTTCCAATACCACCATGGTTATTATTTCTATTCCCAAATCCTCCCTGGCCTCCCCGGCCAGCACTAGCCCAACAAGACTCCTTTAAGTGGCCCGGCTTTCCACATGCTTCACATATTTTCACACTACAATGGCCAGTATGATGGCGTTGACAGGTATTACACTTGGGCTGGGTGCCCTGATATCCTTTTCCTTTCTTTCCACTACCAGCTGATCCTCCCCTCTTAACCGCCACACTGGCGCCCTGCTTGAAGTTTGAGAACTTCCTTTTGTTACCTCCTGATGACTCGACGTGAGTCTCTGCCTTCTTGGTCTTGATCTCGTCAAACTTGTTCAGGCGAATAGCCTCTTCAGTGAGAGCTACGCTCAAATCAATCGCCTCAGTAATAGTTGCGGGCTTGGATGAGGTTACCATGCTTATGATTTGAGGAGCTAGTCCCCAAATGAAACGTTCAATCCTCTTGAACTCCGGCGTGACCATGTAGGGTACCACATGCGATAAGTCATGGAACCTTTGAAGGTATTCTGCTATCTTTGGACCGTCCATTTTCAAGTGCCAGAACTCGGTCTCCAATCGCTGGATTTCTGCGCGGGAACAGTACTTTTTGCGCATGAGTTCCTTCAGTTCGGTCCAGGTCAGCGCGTAGGTAGCAGCTTCGCCTAGTGTCTGTACTTGCAGATTCCACCAAGAGAGGGCTCCATCTAGAAACAGCCCTGAGATATAGGTGACTTGCTGATCCAGCGCGCACTTGCTCATGCGAAGAACAGATTCGGTTTTCTCAGCCCAACGAACAAAGGCGACAGCACCTCCAGTGCCATCAAAGTTTACGGGCTTGCAGTCTAAGAACTGCTTGTAGGTGCATCCTGCACATACGTCATAATATACGTTTGGCATTAGCATCATTGCTAAAGAGATCCAATTAGGTCATGGTAGGTCTAAATGACTTGGTATTACCATGCGGTGGATTATTGTTGTTGCCAGTGTTGCCAGAGTTGCTTCCACTAGTCCCTCCTTGAGAGGCGGCGTATTGTGCAATGGCAGCAGCGATAATTTGCTGGAGTTCTGCCTCATTAGTAGGCATGTGTGTCTCACGTCTCGGCGGCATCTTCTAAAAGATGGTTTACGTTGGTCAGGTCATAGTAAGTAGAGTGTACGTAAGTATACAACAATATTAACTCATAACATCTCATGTTATCAATCACATAACATCTCATGTTATCAATAGATCACCCATATTGATAGCTTCTGCAATGGTTGAGGGCTTTGAGGTAGTAACCATACCCCTGATCTGGGGTGCGAGTGTCCAAATGAATCGTTCAATCCTTTTGAACTCTGGTTTGACTAAGTAGGGGGGCGACCCTAGATAAGTCGTGCGATCGCTGGACAAGTTCAGGAATTTCTGGTTCGTCCATTTTCAAGTTCCTGAACTCCACCTCAAGCTTCTAAATTCCAGTCTTAAAGCAACATTTCTTCTCAGTCGTTTCCTTGAGCTCGTCCCAGCTCAGTGCATAAGCAGCGTCTGTGCCAAGGGTCTGAACCTAGAGGTTCCATTAAGAGAGTGTGCCATCTAGAAATATCCCCGAGATATAGGTAACACTCTGTTGGGGCGAACAGTTACTCATTCTTAGAATGGAGTCGGTCTTTTCGGACCAACGAACAAATGCATCGGCGCCTCCTGTTCCGTCAAAGTTCAAAGGCTTGCAGTTCAGGAACTGTTTATAGGTGCAGCCAGTTGGAGGGTTATTTCCAGTAATGCCATCGTTGTACTTAGAGCGGAGGGCTTCATGTTGTGCATTTATCTGTGAGATGCGTTCTTGCAGCTCGGCTTCTGTCCTTGGCAACGTACTGGTGTTTGCGTCACGTCTGGGTGACATTCCCTTTTGTCGAAGTGGTATGAAGTGGGTTATTTCAATTGTCTATGAGATACATAGCACCATAAGCCATCATGTAATCACCTAATTTCACACGCAAATATACTCAATGTATGAGTGGGGAAATAATTTCTAAGCCTTCACATAGGCTTGCCAAATTGGCTTATTCGAGGCTACAACGCCTTGGTCATTCGTGTTTTAGTTATTTCCTGCTGCATTGGTTATCATTAGCATGACCCGCAGAGTCCACCAGGATTCCTGTGCACTACAAATCGTTATTACGTGGGCCCCCGTAATAATAAATTGTCTTGCACAGTTACTCCAAATTTTCTCTCGTCCAAGCAGATGATCAATCAAGGAGCAACAAAAGGTGCATTGGCATGAGCAGGGTCATGCTCCAATGCGGGGTCAGGAGCAGCGTCTGGCTCAGGGGCCACGGCCGGCTCCGGATCAAAAACTCCATCTCAAGATTAGCTGGATCAACAAACACAGGGGGTTACAGGATCCTCCAAGGGCTGGTCCAAGTGTATGAACTCAAGGTCATGGTCTGGATCAAAACCAGGTGGAAAAGCAGGATCAACCTCAATATCGTGATCAAACTCAAAGCTGTGGGCGGGATCCGGTGCAGCTGATGATGCCATATCAGGATCGGCGTCGTGTGAGTGGTGCTGCATTCCCTGTATGTGCGAAGATACGGATGTCAGAAACTCAAATGAGTCTGGGATAGGGGAATGGACATGAGTTTCCCCTACAGGAGCGTCCGCATGCAGTAGTCTAATACCAGCAGCAATAGGGCCCTGCCCTCGAATGGGTCCTCCTCCAGTAGATCGTTATCGTCGTCAGAGGCCACGTCGGGAGGGGGCATATCAACAACAGGATAAGCGGCAAGGGGGCAAATTCCCAACAAGATGGCCATCAGTAGGCTCTGCTACGACTTCAGGCAGCGCAAAAGGGCTGAAAGTCGTCATTGTCTGTGCCGGTAGTATCGGAAATGTACACCTCGTGCTTCGATGAAACTATGTCGTTTGACACTATGGCCATGGTATTCGTAGTGTCCATCTTTCTAGTATATGATGAAAGCATGATGTTTGTAACACAAACGCATATACGTATAATAATCAATCATATAATCGTATAATCACCAAGTAAGCATTCAAATCATTTTCCTAGTCTCACTAGCCAATTTCTCCCAGTCTTTAAGACTGCTCTATCCTCCACCTCGACCTCTCAGATCGAGCCTCGGTCCCCTTGACCGAGCCTCAGCCTTCATGACTGAGCCTACTCTTCCTAGCCAACTACCTTGGTCACCTAGACCAAGCCTCGATCCTCCAGACCGAGCCTCAGCCCTCCAGGCTGAGCATATAATAAATCAACATGCCCAACTACCTCGGTCACCTAGACCGAGCCTCGATCCTCCAGATCGAGCCTCAACCCTCCAGGCTGAGCCTAAAATAAATCAACGTGCTCAACTACCTCGGTCACCTAGACCGAGCCTCGATCCTCCAGACCGAGCCTCAGCCCTCCAGGCTGAGCCTATAAATAATAAAATGTGCTCAACATTTGTTTGTAAAAAGTTTTGGATCTGGACTTAAGTGGTATGCAGAAAAATGTTTTCGTGAGAGCCCTAGTGATCATAGTCTAGACTCGAGAAAGAATCCTAGTTCGCTATGATCAGAGCTCTGATACCAAGCTGTCACACCCTGGCTTTGCGGAAGCGTGGTTAATTTTGGTGTGACTTCTTAATACCATAGCTTAACCATAACAAAGCTATATGAAATAAAATCATGCAAGATCATCCATAGATTAAGTTTTGGAAGCCAATTACAACAACATTGTCTTAACGAAATCACCTCCTAATGACATTGTTCAACAAACATAAACATCAACATGACGTAAACACAGTTTAAGGACTGTGACTTGTCCAGGAAAGAGTCACATTCCCCAAACCCGGATGATCTCGTAACTAGTGCAGCGGGAAAACGTGCCATACCGTGCCAGATCCGTTAATTTCCTGAAATACATGTAAGTTGAAAAATCAACAATAATGTTGAGCGAGTTCATGTGTAAGTGAGTAAGTAAACCTTTGTGAGTATAAAAATAGTGTTGGTATGTAGCAAATAAGGGAATTGAGATCACCAATGGTTTGCAAGGCCACTGATATATGTGAAGTGCGAATAGGGAGACTCAAACCTAGCGTATTTCGCGTTGGGGCCCAAAGTCACCGCCTGGTCCATTATGCGGGCTCAGGGGTTGGGCTCGCTACACCCAGATAGATCTACCGCTACTGTCCCTCGGTCCTAACATGAGGACTAATGGCCTCATATTGCTCCTACCCACTCACATGATCTGAGTAATAAACCTCCTTACGCTAACCATACCGTTTATAAAGTACTCGTAATCATAGTAACATGTATTTCACCCCCGCAGTTAAGAAAACTGAAAACAGTTAGAGAAAAGGGGGACATGAACTCACAGTGAAGCGTCTCTACCAAGTATCTCCTGCTCACGCAGCTGTGCGACGACCTACAGGTGCTAATTTCTATTAGACGGACGGCCGTGCCTTAGCTTTATAGTTTAAGTCTTTGGGAAATAGTTAGACAACTATTTCGTGTTTACATTCTGTATATACTTGGTAGTTAATCTCCTTCCCAAGGATGGGGGATTCAATACATGTGCGTTCAAATTATATCATTAAGTCTCACTTAATATATGTTTATATTTCCAATTTCACATAATTTTTCTCCAATAATACGTTGTTAAAATACGCGTTCGTAAATATTTCCGTAAGTGCGTAAGTTACGTTTAACAATCGAGTGGTAATATAATTACCGGTGTAACTTATATATTTATGGTGAAGGCGTTCGTATTATTTTGGAATCGTTAGCGTTCGTAAATATTATTTTCACTCTAAAAATAATATTTATGTATTTTCACAAAATAATCATAAACAGTGTGTGAAAAAATATATATTTATCACGTTAAAATTTTGTGAAAATCCCACCTCCGAATATTTAGTAAATAAAGTCATGGCGAAATTTATATTTCAAAAACATGTCAAAAATAATTCTAACACTTGTAGTGTAAATAGTTCTAAGTGTTAGGTTTTTTAGAAAAATTTCGCCAGAGTTTCCTCTGTAACTGGAGGTGGCCACGCTTTCAAGCGTATCATTTTCTTTTATAAATTCAAACAACAATTTTCTTCATCAACAACAAACAATATTCCAACATTATACTAGTTCAAAAAAAATATCACGAACACATGAACTTGTGGGTTGTGTAAAAGTGTGTAGTAACTTCCCATTATTTTTATTAGATCTTTCTACTTTTATAATTGAATTCGGTTTCTCGAAAATCTTATTTTTACAGAAAATGCATTTGTACATCTTCTAGTTAACATTACAAAAATAATTCTTTTTTTTTTTGTTAAAACTTTTTGTCACACAAGTGTCTACACACTTGTGTGTTTACAAAAATCACATTTGTTTAGGAAAGATCCGGCTTTAAAAATATGATTTCTTTTGACACTTGGTCCTTTGAAAATACCACTTGTAGATCCGTAGATCTACTAGTTTAGAACTCCATTTTGTAAGAAAAATTGTTTTTACACAAGTTCATGGTTATAAGTAGTAGTGGTCTTCATCTAACCACTTTTCACACTATAACATACACTAGGTCATGTTCCATGAACATGACTTGGTCGGGTTAGATGACGATCCGAACTAACACTAGCATAAAACAACACTAAATAATCATAACAAAACAAGTCTTATAAATTTTACACCAATATTTACTTATTAACCACCAAGTTTATTATTTTTAGTAAACTTTAAATTTTGTTCATACTTGTTCATAAATTTCAATCGTCAAAATTCTTATTAACCACTTTAGAATAGATCAAAAAGGCGTTTAGAGTCACTTACTACTAGCTCGAGGCTAGGGAAGAAACTAGTCGAAAAACGAGTGGTTAAAAGCAACGTAGTGAGGTACTTGACAATCCGAGTGCACCGGGCTTCCTCGTATGAGATCCTTCTCACTTGTGGATGCTTGAAATAACTTGATCACAATTGAGAAATGGTTGGAGGTAGGGCTTGGTCTTCGGCCGAGACTACTAGTGAGGGAAAGAGTGGAGTGAAAATTTTCTAAGTGTTAGTGAATGTTATGTTGGATATATGTTGCTACTTATAGGCCATATCTTTCTAATTATCCAAAGGGCTTTGTGTTGTCAAGATATGAAGCATGGATCATTATAATAATCAAAAGTACTAGTGGAATGTCCCCATATGGTAACCGAACTCGGTTACAAAGTGGAGGGGTTTGGTTCGATTCCCACTAAATAGTTAGAATTAGTTAGTAAATTTTGGGGGTTAATTTAGTTACTAGTGTGTAATAAATTGTAACGGGGGTTAGGGTATTCGAGGACCCTAACCGGCTCAGAAAAAAAAGAAAGACAATGTCAATGACAATATTTTATGTCTCGGGTTAAGTCCGGTTGTACGGTTGGATATTACTCCGTTAATGTGTTAAATAATTATTTAAAGTGTCGTTGATATTATTTTTAGTGACACAACTTATTCCCGACACTTTGGAAAGTGTCTAGTAATATTTTTCTCATGTTTTGGCACTTTATTAGTTAACCAAATGCTGAATTTTTAATTAAAGTGCAGAATTTTGTACTCAAAGTACGTTTTAGGCACATCCAGTCATAGTGACTTATTCCTAGAGACGCAGTTCCACAACCCTTACATCCCTACACTCACTACTAGTGTAGCAAAACATTCCAGGCTCTTACAGGCCTTAGAGGCAGTGTTTGCCTGATGCTGGCTTTATCAGCATGTTCAATAGGTTATCCGTTAAAGTGCTACTGTGCTTTTGTGCATCATGTTTGTCACTAAGGTTCAGCACGTAAATAATGTAGTGACGGCAAGTAAAGTATGATGCAAGTAAGTACATGTATCAGATATCAAGTAGCAGTTCATCAGCTAGTTCAAACAAGCACAGTAATTAAGCAGTAATTAATCATTAATTAAGTCGTACGGATACCTGGTTTAGTGCGGGTTGTCACAAATGGGTTGTCCTGTAAGCTGTATTAGTATGTTATTATTGATACGTTAATGAAAGATAAACAATGTAGTTCCTTACATAAAGATGTTTTTAAATGATTTTCAAATATAAAGGAACGTTTTAAGAAAGAAATTTTATGGCACGTATTTCCGCTGCGACTTTTCGATCAAAACGTGTTAGGGTCTTACATGCTTAATCTGATATACAGGCTCTTTGATTGTGTTATACATTATGGGATTCCAAATCAACATAGGTTTATTCATCATTGGTCAAGATTCTTCATCTTCTACTTGTTTTTCTTACTTTTATCACTTAAACACCTAATCAATAGGTGTTTGTGTGGTTGTCAATCATTATCACTGTGATCCAAAGCTGATTTGGGACTCACAATTTGGTATCAGAGCCTTTGTGCTCTTGATTGACTGATATTTGTCAAGATTTTTAAGGTTTTGAAGATTTTTCAAAGTTTTTCAAAAGTTCTTGGTGCAAATGGCTTGATTTGATGTGTTTAATGATAAGGTTATTGTCAATCAGTGTTTAGGTTTGCATTCGGGTCATTTTGATACAAAATACCATGGTTTTTAGGTTGTTTTGGTATGATTAGAGGGGTTTTGTTCGTACTTAAACCCTTCTGGGCGTATTTATCCTTGAAGGCGGCGTAGATATTTTTTAATACAGTGTAGATACATCTACGTTGACTATAAGTCCTGTGTATTTAAGTGTTATTGCGTATTTATCTGAAGGCGACTTTGGGGTCAGTGGTATAAACCTCTTGCGATTTTATCACGGTGTTCGGCGCTTTTAGGCATAGTCTTTATGTGTGTCTGGTCTGTCCGCGTAATTGTTATTATCTTCGGTCCAAGAAACTGATAATCTAAACCAGCGTAAATGAACTCGAGCGTATATGAGAGATCGGACTAAGAACAGATTGACCTGCGTAATTAACAGCAACATTAAGCCTAGTAACACATTTTAGAGTAATTAGCAGCGTATTTGCACCCAGATCCAGTTTAACTTGTGTTATTAACTTGCTGTTAACAAATTGAACTTAAAACCGAATAAAATGTCGCTTATTCAACTAAACCCAATTGCACAAGCCGAATTTGAAACCGGAACCGCAACCCGACCTCTAAAGTTGAAAGGATCAGTCGATTTCGGTAGTTGGAAGAACTGAATCAAATCATTCTTTGAGTATACAGACTATAACAATGGATCATTGTTATGAACTCACCTGGTCGGCAAAACTGTGACACCCACGACGAAACCAGGTACACCCTAAACGGTCCAAAACTGTAAAGCACACTTAACACTTTAATTTCGCGAAAACCCTAAAAACATGTGTGACTTATATGCTTGATTAACTGATATCTGTTATGTCTCAGAGGAATCCGAGAACACGTTATAAATGACATGACACTAATAAGGACCCATGATGTGAAATTGGAATCCTTAGACTTTAAACACGTGTTAAACTGGAGCTTTCCGTTTAACAGCGCACTAAACCTTTGACATTGATTATTAGGTTATCGGTAGCATCATTTAAAATTTCGAGTTCCAGGAACATCTTAGTTTTGTGCCATAGACTATGACATAAGGTTTGAAGCCAATCAGAGATTGGGCACGCAAAACGAAGCAGCTTCTCGGTTAGGGAAACGCCTTCGTTTCAGGAATAACATAAGGCAATCAAACGTGCAAGGAACGATCGATCAAGCTTAAAAACACTTAAACCACCCTAATACGAGTCTTTTATGATTAAAACGTAACTGGGTTCGGATTTCAAGACGGTTATGCATGATTTTTAAAACCGAGTCTTTTGACACTAATTACGCGCAAAACGGAGTCCGTCACGCAAATCGAGAACGCGTGCGGGACCCGCAAACGAACCTAAACACTCAACGGAGGATAAACATCATCTTTTATCACGTTTTACGAGGCACGAGGTGGCCCTAGGGGGGCCCACCCCAAACCGCCACCACCCCCCTTGTATATATCTTTGTTTTTTTTTCATTTTCCTTTTAATTCTCACACAAAAACCCTTCAAAATTCTGCTTCTTCTTCCTAAAACCAGCTGATCTAACAAGAACAAGTCTCAATTCAAAGGTATTAGCTCAAATCTTTAAGTGTTTAAGCATGGTTTCTTGATTAAACTTGATTTAGGTCATGAAAACCCGTTTTAATCCATGAAATTTGGAGTTTTAAACTAGTTTATGGGCTGAATATGAACACCATATGAATACCCTGGTGTTATATGGCAGCCATGGTTATAAATCTTCGGGTTTTAATACCCTAATCAACACTTATTCGACAAAAATCGCCTAACTATTCGATTAACCGAAAAACAATGAATCAAAGCTTGATTGATCTAAGTTCTAGCATATTTGGATTGTACTTGATGTGTAGGTACTGAATATAGCCCACACATACTTCTGGACTCAAGAAAAATACTCAGACTCGCAGGAATCGCTAGGTATATCACCCGAAACTCGAAACTAGCATAGGTAGAATATTGTTTTGGCTATAACTTAGTCCGTGTTACTTGGATTGAGCTGAAATTTGGTGTGGTGATGAAGGGTAGTGTCAGGAAGGTCCACGTAAAATTTTAGAATTTTTTGGAATTTTCTACGATTTTTGGTGAAATGTTGACTGTTTTATTAAAAGAATTATGAAAAAAAAAAATACCAAAAACGGATTTAATAAATCACCAAATTTTACAGAGACACTAAGGAACATATGAGGGATGCTCTGGGAAAATTCGGAGTCCATTGGTTGAGTTTTGATTTGGGTTAAAAATCCGCGTTTTTGCGAATTTTCGGTAGCCGGAAACGCACTGAAACGAAATCGTAAAAATCATAAAATTTTTGGAGATGTTTCTGGAAATATAAGGGATGTCCAGGAATTATTTGGGAATTTTTGGATCACTGATGGTAATTAATGTTAATTATGTGGTTAAATATGGTTTTATAAATAATTTATTTAGACAATTAAAATGCTAAAATAAATTCCCAGAAATTTTTCCCATATTCTACAGATTTTTAGTAAGTTATATAAAAATTTTCAGAATTTTATTCAAGTTCTAGATTAAATGGGAATTTTTTAGATTAAAAATGGATTATTTTAAATCAATTTCGGCAGTTTACCGTGTAACGAACCTGCCAGAACTGGGAACTGACCCAACCTGACAAATACTATAATTGAAACACGGGGAGTATTCCGGGAGATTCCAGGGCGGATTGGACACTTGGGATGTGTCCAATACCAGTTCGGGAAAACGGAAACTCAAAATTGGGCAACCTGAACTCCCCAAACACCCAAACTCCCTTAATGAAAAGTTAATCATTTTTAAATAACAACATGTTGGCACTATTGGTATTCTTGTACCATTGTCCGAACATGTTAAACTACTGACATTGACTGACACGCGAACCGGTGCCCGGAAGCCAAACTGAAAGCTAATACTACCCTGACCTCCATCACCATACTAGTATCATATAGGCTCAATCTGGAGTGAAAACTCCTGTCAGAATCCAAGTTATACCTGTTACCGACTTAGATACTGATGTGAGCCCATATTTGCATACGTGATTCTGGAAGTTGACTCTGTTGCTTGTTTACATCCTGTGTGAAACTACGACTTACATTGTGAGTTTCACTCCCCCACTTTTAATCTGTTTTACTATTTTCTGGGGTGATTTGCATGTTACAAACTGTGTTAATTACACCAACTTGCTATGATGTGAATTATCTAACACACGATATTAGCCCCGATACAAGTGATTAACGTAAGCCGTGGGCAGTGAATAGTACTATTGGTCTGACAAACCCAGTTGCCGCCGGACATGTGCGGCCGGCAGCCAGGCAACTGCACTCGTCCGTAACCAGGTTATGTTGTTAGAGATAACTACCCGAGGGCATTGAACTTCATGAGATACAGGTGGTGCGTGTATGTGTCTGTGTGACACGATACGATGAGAACAGTCTAGGTTTCACTTGTGACACTCGTGTAATTCCATCTATGAACCATGATATGTGTAATTAACCATGTTGATACATTTTGAAGCGAAACAACCAAACCAGTGGAACTCAGCATCAGCGTTTAGCTGACCTTTTTAAAACTAACATGCATTTCAGGTAAAATGAAACAGGAGTGAACATGTGCGTTTGGAAGGATCTAGTAGGCGGACGTAGCATAATAAAAGCTATAATGGCTTGTAGTACCGCTTTTAATATATGGTTTGTAATGTGATAATTCTAAGACGTTGTAACCGATGCTCCTGTTTTATGCAATGTAATGTTTTTAAATTATGAGGAGTACCATGTGTCTGCCGCACCCCGCGATTGTCTTCCGCTGCAAGTCGGGGTGTGACAGAAGATGGTATCAGAGCCATCGGTTATAGCGATTTTGGTATCCCTAAGAGAACCTAGACTATAATCCTAAGTTAACTCCTCACCGTGAGAAACTCTAGAGTCGGAGTGGCATGGCTACTACCGGGGTGGTCTTGTTGGGCAAATAAATTATTGTGGTCCGGAACACAATAATTTATCTGCTGGTACTTGGGCATTCCGGAAACGTCACAGAGAGAGAAGAGAGAACTAAGATGCAATGCTAACTTAACAGTGGTGGAAAAATTTTCAAAACTAAAATTAAAGTTGTGTGCAATACGTGCTTATGTGTACCTCGGTGGATTGTTTATTTTCGGTTATGTCAGTCGATAGAAGCGGTGTTAGAGGTTGTTTTCCTTTACAGGTACTATGTCGAGTCATTCGAGTCGCCAGACGACTTCTCATATGGAGACCGATCCTGAGGAGGATCCACAGATGCCTCTGTTGCCCCAGAGCTACTCGCCGGATGAATCTGGGTACTGTTGTGTTGTTTATCCCCCTAGACCCCTTACTAGGCGCGTGGGGGAGGCCTCGAGCGCCTACCGTTCCCCATCTCACCACCTGACTAGCTCCTCGGAGCATAGTCGTACCCCGGATGTCGTTATCCCAGTAGGACCTATTCCTAGGAGCCCTACTCCCGCCACGGGGCATTGGGAGTGGGGGCCGGTAGCCCCTAGGTTACCTACACCCGAGACTCCCCCGACCCTTACACCCCCACCTCACCTAGTTCTCAGGAGGTACCCCTTGTCCGCCTCCGACAGACGGCTCGTCGGAGGGTACCTGTCCCCGGGCCTGTTTTTACCTCACCTATTTCCCCTGTTCGCTTGACACCCACACCCATAGGGACCCAGCAGCACTTTACTGCTCGTTTTCTTACCCCACCTAGGGAGGACCCTTACCTTTATCACACTTATGAGCATAGTGGCTGATGTGTACAAAATGCAACATATAAATTACATCAATTGTGGCATAAAACTAACCCTTTTTTTAGTACTAATGTTGGAAAAAGTGTGTTTTTGTCTTCCTTTTGTATTTTCAGGATTAAAAGAGCTCAAATAAACAAAAGAAGCAAAAAGGCAGCTAAATCTAACATAAATACAAGAAAAGGAACAAACGTGGCATGCCCAGCCTCCCCGACAGCATCTTCCCAAGAAAAACAAGAGAACAGAAGGCTGAACACGCCCCGTGCTCAATGAGCACGGGGGCGTGCCCAAGTGTCAGTAGAAAAGACAAAGCTGTAGAAGCTTCTATCAACCACCACGGGGTCGTGCTCAGCGGACACGGGGCCGTGGTCAACTCTAAGATTCGCAGAATCTGAGGAAATCTTGATAGTACAGATACGCTTCTGCACACAGGGGCGTGCCCAGCGGATACGGGGGCGTGGTCAACTAATGCAGACAAACTGCAGTTAATGAAAAAAGAGAAGGAAGGTGGACATGGGGCCGTGCCCAATGGACACGAGGCCATGCCCGAGCTGCTGTTCAGGCTATAAATAGGGGTGCTTGGCTCATTTGCAAACCATCCCTTGGCACACCACCTCTCTCACACTTCACCCACCACCCACCACCATCACAACACCATCATCCATCGTCCATCGTAGAGTGTGTGAGTCGTCTCGGGATCCAAGATTGATCGTAAGAGTTCTTGACAATCAAAGGCCATGTTTGCCTAAGTCTCTTACATCACTTGGTGAAGACAAGTGTCTAGTGTAATACTTTTTATTTTTAATCTTTTCGCATTTTTTACTTGGTTATGTATTAATGACTTTAATAACTAGTTTCTTATGTTGAAGGTGATTCTTCCTTATCGTTTGTCCGTGGTGTCTTGGCATTATTTTACTGTCTATATAAAATAAAAGATTTTCACCATTCATATCTCCACGGTCTATATGGAGATATGTTGGCTACCTGGTCGGGGGTTAAGGGAACGGTTTGGTAAGAGTCTTGCCTTGTTCAGTGTATAGATCCTGCAAGGACCTGGGTCAAATTTAGTAGGACCTCCTTCAATACCCACCGGTATTGGATGGCGGGGGTCCAAACTCTTTGATCCCCTCATATGTAAGCTACTATTAATACTTTAACCCGGCTACTTAGGACTGTATCCCTGCTGACTCAGTGTAATAACTCTCATCAAAAGTCCTAATTATTATTTTAATTTGGCCAATAGGAAACCCTAATTGAGAAACCCAAGTAATTTTGCACAAACCCTAAAATTTTCAGAATTTTCAGAATCAGGATTAGGGCCCCTAAAACTCAGGGGGGGGGGGGTAAAACCCTCGTTACAATTATCTAAATAACTATCTGTAGAAATCGAATTTCAGGAAACAGTCAACTCAGCAAGCCTACTCATACACCTGGCTACCCTATGAAAATAGGTTGGCAGTCGCGTAGCGCGACGACTAAGAGGGTAGGCAGTCGCGCTACGCGACTGAGTCAAATTTTCAGTATAAATAGGTTGGTTTGGGACTTGAATTCTGGTACTGAAACGACGTAAAAATTCGAAGTATACGCTGAGTTATAGCAGAAACAATATCAAAACACACACAATCACTAATTGCTGCCACAATCAGGGTAATAACTCGATCGCTATTACGATTCAACGTCCGATCGATTATAGCTATCCAACGATTGTTTAAGTGCCGCTCAAATTGAGTTTATACTTTGCTATTCATCGTGATTTCGACTTGAATGTTTGAGTGATGTTCGAACTCGGACTATACTCTGTCATTCGTTGTGAATCCGCTGAATTGCTAAGTATTGCACTTGTAAATCGTTGTGAGGATTTAATCTCGTGAATTGTCGTAACTGCTGTATTAGTTACTAACCTGTTTGTGTGTGCATAGTTATTTAAAATTAGGTTAATCAAGGCTAATCAGTAGGCTTATACTCTGGTCGTTAAATCTACAATGTGAGTCATTCTCTTTTTATTAAATTACTTTCAAAAACATGTTTATTTTCAAAGGTTATAATTACAGTGATTAAGTTTATGTAATCACCAAGTTACAGCCGGTATGTGGGGTATTGTGCACATTACTACTGTTGTTGTCACTTTAGGTGGGCGAACCTAATTAGTGATATTCGTCATTCATTGGGGCAGCCAATGGTGATATGACCACAGTCACCGAAATGAGTCGAGTGACAAATACTGTGGGTAGTTGGTTTGATATCAGAAACATTGTAATCTCTCTTAATACTGTAAATTATAACAAACGAGTCATTTTAGTAAAAATGAATGATTCACTCAGTATTTCCCTGCTGACAAAACCTTTTTCAAACATTTTAGTTCTTGTCTCAAATTCTTACGATCTCTGCCGCTCATCGGCGTAATCTTTCTGTGTTCTACGGGCTGTCTCGATATGATCGCATATCTGAACGACCTTGCCTCTAGATTTTCTTGGACCATCTCGGCCAGTTGATTGTTTTATTTCCAGTCTCCGTTCAACACAACGGGAATTGACTCATTATGTTCCATCTAAAGCTTCACACGAAGTGGTTTAGACGGCGGCGTGATAAATACTGTTGTAGAAAGACTCTACTAAGGGTAAGTGAGTGTTCCAACTTTTTATCAAAGTTTATCACACAAGCACGCATCTTGTTCATACATTCTGCATCGTTAAACAGCTCAGTTCATATTCGAGTTCTTACGATCATCGGTGTGCTGCATCCCTTGCGATCAGTAAAGATCGTGCAACGTTTTCTTTCAGGTAATAACGTCCAGTTTACTGCGCGCAATTACTGTATCCATCTCAAGGTCTCTTCTCATGATCCCTTAATCAATGTGCCGCGTATGCAATGTTGCGGTCTCGTTGCATCGGCGTACAATCGAGACTTTGTCGAGAGGCGTCACATAATTGCAACTCTAGCTCCTTAGCTCTTGGTTGCAGGGGTGGCCTGAATTTCGTTCTTTATCCATCATGTATCTTAAAGTTCTAACTTCGCGAATTCGAAGTCCGCTTTTCGTTATTATAGCGCATACTGTTCTTTCTCTAAGAGTTACAAGGTAAATTGCAGCTATTGCTCACGACCTTCCTTGGTCGTTGGCCATATGAGAATGTAGTCAATAAGTATATGGCTTATCTAGGTATGGCTTACACGTTCGATTCATGAGGTCCATGAATATTGCCGATGCATGTGTGAAGCCTAATGGTACGACAAGGAACTCGTAATGCTCGAAGCGAGTTCTGAGTGTCGTTTTAGGGATATTTCCTTCTGGTATACACAGTTGAGGACATCCTGTCCACAAATTGGTCCTTGAGTGGCAACTAGGATCTTACGATTTTGTCTGTTTATGTTACCAGTCCTTGGCAAAGGATTCTGATTCTCAATTCTCTGGAATTCACGCAAAATGGAACTGCCAACTTTCTCCTCATATCCTTAACTAAGGGCGTTATGTCCTTAGTTTCCTCTGTCTAGCAGTTCTTGCAGTTATGTCCGAAGCTCATGCTTTACGGACGAAGCTAGTCGGTAAGACGTCATTCGGCACTGGTGCTGCTCCTGGCACGAGGTTTATCCTAAACTTCTCTTGACGCAGCGGAGGGGCATTCCTGGCAAGTCTTTAGAAAAGGCTACTGGAACTTCTTCCATCGCGGGGATGTTCTCAGGTTCTGCAGTCTACTCAGAGGCATTTCTATGCCTCTTCGACCAATGAAGGATGTCGTAGATCCGCCGCCATATGGGGTCTAGCATCCTTGCGCCTATTGCAATAAAGTTGGGTTTCATCATTCGCAAGAGGGATGCGTCTGATTTTCTCGTATTGACGACTTCAGCTGCATACTTGGATTTCCGATCCATGCTGACTATCATATTATGACTTCATGAGTCAATGGTAACAGAAGGTTCCGGCCCTCTGAGTGCCTAATTACGATCCTTAATCGCTTCGACTGTTTAAACTATCCTTCTATATGCTCATTTCTAAAGAATACGAGACGTCTATCTTACTTGAGACTAGGCCAAGCAGTTTCTTAAGTTCTAAGCATGCAAGGTTGAAGTTGATGCCAGTATTAAAAATAGATGCATAAGGGTGGTTAATAGGGAACGTACCCGTAACCGCATCTGGATCCTGGCGTGCTTCACGAGTTTCAATCGTGAAAACCCTTCCTTGCTTGTTTCTTCCCAGGACAATTCTTCCTAAAGTGCCCTGCTTCACCACATCTGTAGCAACCTGGTATTCTCTTATTTCTTCTATCTAGGTCCTTCGCCCAACAGGCGTCCTTGCTGTGCCCTTCTTTTCCACACTTTGCACACTTAGGCCTCAGACATCGACCTTCATGGTGAAAATTGCATTCTCCGCACTTCGTCTTAGTCCCCGAGTATATTTTACCACCAGCCTTATTAGTGGCTCCATCAGTTTTCCTGTCATGCGGTGGTTTCACCTTCTTTCTTTTGTTTGCTTTAGAGCTTCTATAGCTAGCTTGGGTGCTTATCTTTAGGTTCGAAGACTTCCTCTTCTTATTGCTTGATGACTCCTCATGAGTTTCTTTCTTGTTATCCTCCGATTCCGAAAATTTTCCCGCACGTAGAGCTTCTTCGATAAGAGTGACACTCATATCGATAGCCTCTGTAATAGTTGAGGGCTTTGAGGTAGTAACCATACTCCTGATCTGAGGTGCAAGTCCCCAAATGAATCGTTTAACCCTTTTAAATTCCGGTTTGACTAAGTAGGGGACGACCCTAGACAAGTCGTGAAATCGTTGGACGTATTCAGGAATCTTCGGTCCATCCATTTTCAAGTTCCAGAACTCCACCTCAATCTTCTGGATTTCAGCCCTAGAACAGTATTTCTTTTCCATCATTTCCTTGAGTTCGTCCCAGCTTAGTGCAGAAGCAGCATCCGCACCAAGGGTTTGAACCTGAAGGTTCCACCAGGAGAGTGCGCCATCTACGAATAACCCTGAGATATAAGTAACACTCTGTTGGGGCGAACAGTTACTCATTCTTAGAATGGAGTCAGTCTTTTCTGCCCAACGAACAAATGCAACGGCACCTCCTGTGCCATCAAAATTCAATGGCTTGCAGTCCAGGAATTGTTTATAGGTGCAGCCAGTTGGAGGGTTATTTTCAGTAGTGCCATCGCTGTGCTTAGAGCGGAGGGCTTCATGTCGCACAATTGCCTGTGAGATGCGTTCTTGCAGCTCGGCTTCTGTCCTTGGCAACGTACTGGTGTTTGTGTCTCGCCTGGGCGGCATTCTCTTCTGCCAAAATGGTATGAAGTAGGTTAGACAACATTTCAATTGTCTATGATATACATAGCACCATAAGCCACCCAATTTCACACGTATATATAATCAGTGTATAAGCGAGGAAACAGTTATTGAGCCTTCACATAGGCTTGCCAACTTGGCTTATTGTTTGAAATGAACTCGAGGCTACATCGCCTTGGTCATTCAAGTTTTAGTTATTTCCTGCTACATTGGTTTCCTTAGGTCTTTAGCTTTACTGGTGCGTATATTTCCCCTTTGATGGGGTTGTTTGTGTAGAGGTGATAGGGAGTGTATCGTCGCTGATTCTTCCTGAATGTCATTCCACCTCTCTTGCTTAAACATCGTTTTCTCAAACGTCTCGTATGCAGGTAGAAGTGTCGGTCACGAAGTAGGCTAAGACAGGCTTCCTACTTTCTAACGTGCTAAAGCACTGATCTATGTGTTGTTCTACCAGATGAAGGTGAGGACACCTATAGGGAATTGAATCCGTATACGATCTTTGTATGGTTTTCATTAGCTCGACCCACAGAGTCCACCAGGATTTCTGTGCACTACAAGTCGTTATTACGTGGGCCCCCGTAATAATAAATTGTCTTGCACAGTTACCCCAAATTTTCTCTCGTCCAAGCAGATGATCAATCAAGGAGGGGACACTACTGTCCTCATACCTCTTGTCATGGAAAGGACCTTTGCGATGGTCCACGCGCTAACATTCGTTATTGTTACGCGCGTATAGGCACGATGATTAGATGGAATAGGAATAGAGAGAATTCCTAGTAGTTGGAGGGGCACCTTCGAGATGAATACTTCATCTTCCTTTTCTGGTCAAGTATGTCGTCAATCTTGCTTCACATAAGCTGTAGGGATCTCGTCCCGTTGATTGAGAATTCATTCAAGGTTGCCGCCTCTGCCTCGTCATCATCACCATAGTTAGGCATCTTCACGATCGAGAGGGAAGAGCAGCCACCTCCTACGGAAGCAAGCTCAGCATCTTGTTTGGTAATCACTCCCAGCCATGAGCTTTGCAAAGGACGCGAGGTCGGTAGCTTCATCGTGCGAGTCACGTACAGTAATAGGAGTCGGAGTCGAAAGTATCTTATTCACGTCAATAATCATTCTGTACACTTATTTGTATGTATATCAATAACATATATGCTACTTAGCATAATCAAGCAATTTAATGCATTATATCACATATAACTCTCGTTTTTGGGGGGTCATTTTGTTTTTGGCAAGTCTAACTCGTGTAGACTATGCTTTGGTTGGCACCTTATTTTAAAGGTATTCCTCACTAATGTCCTTGCCTTGTCACTGTTTGAAAAGTGCCTGACTTGTGGATATTGGCGCTTTCGTGAATGCAATGAAAACCTTTTTGTAAAATGTTTTCGTGAGAGAAC
>JARYGA010007581.1:0-22971 GCA_030545235.1 Helianthus tuberosus
CTTACTATGCGCTAAAAACGCTTAAAAATGCGATTTAGAGCCGTTTCCGGGTTTTTAAAAGAAAGCTGAGATTTTTATATTTCCAGAATGCTCAAAATAATCTATTTAACAAATAAAATCAGTAGAAAAAGGTTTGGGGTCAAAAGAATTTATAAAACTCATTTTATGGCTTAAAAGGTCAAAACCGGCATTAACCGAATCAACTTAGCGACCTATGAAACGATCAGCCAAAAATTAAATAAAAATCATCAAAAATCCCAAAATATTATATAACATCAGTGGGTAAAAAGTTTTATACCAAAAAGTGGCCTTAAATTGGTTATACGCTAAAAGCGCCGTTTATGTACATAAAGATATAGTTTTACGATATCGGCCATAACTCAAAATCTGGACCACCAACTGATCTCAAATTTTCGGTGCAAGTTTATAAATTAGTAATAAAGATTTTTACTCTTTCACTTTTCCAAAAATCACGTTTTATATCAAAAAGGGCGAAATAGTCAACTTTAAGCATAACTCGGAAACATGCATACGAATCGGTTAAGCATAGACTCAAGTTATAAAAATTCCAGAGAGTCATACATAAATAAAAATGGTCAAAAATAAACTCTAATACAGATCTCAAACATGCATGCACGGATCCGAATCGAGAGTCAACGAAAAAGTCGTTTTATAAGACTTTCGGTTCCAATCCGGGTTTATACCAAAGATTGTCGAGTTGATCATGGTAAAACATATTCTTACATTCATTATAAAGCTATTTTTGATGATCAAACTGATTGCATGTCATCTACATTACCATTTATGCTATATTTCACAAAAACAATTTCTGTTGACTTTTTAAGAACAACTTTGACTCGACAAATAGCATGCTTAGAGTGGGAATCAGAGAATACCCTTTTGAGGGTTTGTTTCCCACATAAATACCAACTTATAAGTGGTTTCAATTTGAGAAATGATAGAGCCAAATTCGTTTAATCGAAAAGTCAAACTATATGAACAACGGTTTGACTTTTAACTAATAATCTATGCTAGAACGGATTAGAGGATGATATGAATGCTTACAAAGGTCCTAATGAAGCCTAGAAAGCACTTGGAGGCTGCCTTGACGACCAGAAAGCTCCTGGAATGCTTGAGAGTTCTTGCAAAATTGTATGTGTTCTTGGTGGTTACACAAGTCCTCAAAGAAGTGATGAATTGATCAGATTTATTGTGAATTCAGGAGTTGTAAGAGTGCACCAGGTGTCCTAGACATGCATGGCCATCTATTGGTGAGAAATGGAGGTGCTCACAGCTGTTTTACACTAAAAAAAATGGACTAAACAGCCCCTGCTCGCAATCTGCTGCACCTGGGTTTATTGGCAGCTGCCAAACTTTGCTAATTATTGGCAGTTTTGGTCCCTGTCCTTGCACGCGAGGTTTTGGCTATGAATCTTGACTCGTAAACCCTCAAATCTGGTTTTTAAGAACCTTGGGACATTTACCAACATGGTAATGTCCTCGGATAACTTTGCGCTCACCCGAAAAGCCATGAAATTTGACGTTGACGCTTTTAACCCCTCAAGTACGGTTTTGGCCATAACTTTCTCATACGATATCGAAACTTCGTGAAATTTTTACCACTTATTCTAGTGAGTATATTTTAGCATTACAAAGCTTCGGGGCTGCCAAAAGTTCACTCAGGGGTATAAATTCAACATGTTGACACTTTTAGTCCCTATAGTTTGTAATTCCTCATTTTCGTGCATTTTCCGCTTCGTATGATCCATGATCCATCCGTTTAAGGTTATAAACATTATGTAGGGTTATTATAGAGTCTATTTATCCATTGTTGACACTTTGGACCCTTACGTTCCATAGTTTTCACTGTTTGTCAACTTTAGTCCCTCTAAAGTATGTTTTCGCATATGTAAAGCTTATGACACGTGTCAATGCATTATTGGACGTAAATTTTCGAGGTGTTACAGTGTAAAATTAAAATGGGATATACTGGGCTAGGATTCGAATTACATGAACAACGGCCAAACCAACCACCCAAGAATGGAATCGTCGAGCGAAAACACTTGACAACCTTCTAGAAGCAGCTTTTCTTGCCACCAGACCTTTCTCTATCTATTAGGAATCTGATGCAGTCACTAAACACATTCCTTAAATTGTAGCCATTTGTTGAGTGTTTTTTTTGGTGTCTAATCCGCATATATATCACCATTCCCCTTAATTTTCTTGACTGTATATCTCTTAAATGTCAACATATACACGTGTGATTTAGTTTACGAAGATTTTTCAAAGCCGAGAACCTCTATCTGAGTGTAAAAAAGGCGTAAGGTTCACAATGGTGTAAAATTAAAATGGGATATACCGGGCTAGGATTCGAGTTACATTAACAAGGGCCAAACCAACCACCCAAGAATGGAATCGTCCAGCGAAAACACTTGACAACCTCCTAGAAGCAGCTTTTCTTGCCACCAGACCTTTCTCCATCAATTAGGAATCTGATGCCGTCACTAAACACATTCCTTAAATTGTAGCCATTTGTTGAGTGTTTTTTTTGTGTCTAATCCGCATATATATCACCATTCCCCTTGATTTTCTGGACTGTATATCTCTTAAATGTCAACATATACACGTGTGATTTAGTTTAAAAAGATTTTTCAAAGGCGAGAACCTCGATCAGAGAGTAAAAAAGGTGTAAGGTTCACAATGGTATAAAGTTAAAATGGGATATACCGGGCTAGGATTCGAGTTAGAGGAACAAGGGCCAAACCAACCACCCAAGAATGGAATCGTCGAGCGAAAATACTTGACAACCTTCTAGAAGCAGCTTTTCTTGCCACCAGACCTTTCTCTATCTATTAGGAATCTGATGCAGTCACTAAACACATTCCTTAAATTGTAGCCATTTGTTGAGTGTTTTTTTTTGTGTCTAATCCGCATATATATCACCATTCCCCTTGATTTTCTTAACTGTATATCTCTTAAATGTCAACATATACACGTGTGATTTAGTTGACGAAGATTTTTCAAAGCCGAGAACCTCTACCAGAGAGTAAAAAAGGCGTAATGTTCACAATGGTGTAAAATTAAAATGGGATATACCGGGATAGGATTCGAGTTACAGGAACAAGGGCCAAACCAACCACCTAAGAATGGAATCGTCGAGCGAAAACACTTGACAACCTCCTAGAAGCAGCTTTTCTTGCCACCAGACCTTTCTCCATCAATTAGGAATCTGATGCCGTTACTAAACACATTCCTTAAATTGTAGCCATTTGTTGAGTGTTTTTTATTGGTGTCTAATCCGCATATATATCACCATTGCCCTTGATTTTCTTGACTGTATATCTCTTAAATGTCAACATATACACGTGTGATTTAGTTGACGAAGATTTTTCAATGCCGAGAAACTCGACCAGAGAGTAAAATAGGCGTAAGGTTCACAATGGTGTAAAATTAAAATGGGATATACTGGGCTAGGATTCGAATTACATGAACAACGGCCAAACCAACCACCCAAGAATGGAATCGTCGAGCGAAAATACTTGACACCCTTCTAGAAGCAGCTTTTCTTGCCACCAGACCTTTCTCTATCTATTAGGAATCTGATGCAGTCACTAAACACATTCCTTAAATTGTAGCCATTTGTTGAGTGTTTTTTTGGTGTCTAATCCGCATATATATCACCACTCCCCTTGATTTTCTTGACTGTATATCTCTTAAATGTCAACATATACACGTGTGATTTAGTTTAAAAAGATTTTTCAAAGCCGAGAACCTCGATCAGAGAGTAAAAAAGGTGTAAGGTTCACAATGGTGTAAAGTTAAAATGGGATATACCGGGCTAGGATTCGAGTTATATGAACAAGGGCCAAACCAACCACCCAAGAATGGAATCGTCGAGCGAAAACACTTGACAACCTCCTAGCCGCATATATATCACCATTGCCCTTGATTTTCTTGACTGTATATCTCTTAAATGTCAACATATACACGTGTGATTTAGTTGACGAAGATTTTTCAATGCCGAGAAACTCGACCAGAGAGTAAAATAGGCGTAAGGTTCACAATGGTGTAAAATTAAAATGGGATATACAGGGCTAGGATTCGAGTTACAGGAACAAGGGCCAAACCAACCACCCAAGAATGGAATCGTCGACCAAAAACACTTGACAACCTCCTAGAAGCAGCTTTTCTTGCCATCAGACCTTTCTCCATCAATTAGGAATCTGATGCCGTCACTAAACACATTCCTTAAATTGTAGCCATTTGTTGAGTGTTTTTTTTTGTGTCTAATCCGCATATATATCACCATTCCCCTTGATTTTCTTGACTGTATATCTCTTAAATGTCAACATATACACGTGTGATTTAGTTTAAAAAGATTTTTCAAAGCCGAGAACCTCGATCAGAGAGTAAAAAAGGTGTAAGGTTCACAATGGTGTAAAGTTAAAATGGGATATACCGGGCTAGGATTCGAGTTATATGAACAAGGGCCAAACCAACCACCCAAGAATGGAATCGTCGAGCGAAAACACTTGACAACCTCCTAGAAGCATCTTTTCTTGCCACCAAACCTTTCTCCATCAATTAGGAATCTGATGCCGTCACTAAACACATTCCTTAAATTGTAGCCATTTGTTGAGTGTTTTTTTGGTGTCTAATCTGTATATATATCTCCATTGCCCTTGAGTTTCTTGACTGTATATCTCTTAAATGTCAACATATTCACGTGTGATTTAGTTTACGAAGATTTTTCAATGCCGAGAACCTCGATCAGAGAGTAAAAAAGGCGTAAGGTTCACAATAGTGTAAAATTAAAATGGGCTAGGATTCAAGTTACAGGAACAAGGGCTAAACCAACCACCCAAGAATGGAATCGTCGGGCGAAAATACTTGACAACCTCCTAGAAGCAGCTTTTCTTGCCACCAGAGCTTTCTCCATCAATTAAGAATCTGATGCCGTCACAAACACATTCCTTAAATTGTAGCCATTTGTTGAGTGTTTTTTTTGGTGTCTAATCCGCATATATATCACCATTGCCCTTGATTTTCTTGACTATATATCTCTTAAATGTCAACATATACACGTGTTACTTAGTTTACGAAGATTTTGCAATTCCCAGAACCTCGATTAGAGAGTAAAAATGGCATAAGGTTCACAATGGTGTAAAATTAAAATGGGATATACCGGGCTGGTATTCGAGTTACAGGAACAAGGGATAAACCAACCACCCAAAAATGGAATCATCAAGTGAAAACACTTGACACCCTCCTAGAAGCAGCTTTACTTGCCACCAGACCTTTCTCCATCAATTAGGAATTTGATGCCGTCACTAAACACATTCCTTAAATTGTAGCCATTTGTTGAGTGTTTTTTTTGGTGTCTAATCTGCATATATATCACCATTGCCCATGATTTTCTTGACTGTATATCTCTTAAATATCAACATATACACGTGTGATTTAGTTCACGAAGATTTTTCAAAGCCGAGAACCTCTATCAGAGAGTAAAAAAGGCGTAAGGTTAACAATCGTGTAAAATTAAAGTGGGATATACAGGGCTAGGATTCGAGTTACAGGAACAAGGGCTAAACCAACCACCCAAGAATGGAATCGTCGAGTGAAAAAACTTGACAACCTCCTAGAAGCAGCTTTTCTTGCCACCAGACCTTTTTCCATCAATTAGGAATCTGATGCCGTCACTAAACACATTCCTTAAATTGTAGCCATTTGTTGAGTGTTTTTTTTTTTTTTTTGTGTCTAATCCGCATTTATATCACCATTCCCCTTGATTTTCTTGACTGTATATCTCTTAAATGTCAACATATACACGTGTGATTTAGTTTAAAAAGATTTTTCAACGCCGAGAACCTCGATCAGAGAGTAAAAAAGGTGTAAGGTTCACAATGGTGTAGAGTTAAAATGGGATATACCGGGCTAGGATTCGAGTTACAGGAACAAGGGCCAAACCAACCACCCAAGAATGGAAACGTCGGGCAAAAACACTTGACAACCTCTTAGAAGCAGCTTTTGTTGCTACGAGAGCTTTCTCCATCAATTAAGAATCTGATGCCGTCACTAAACACATTCCTTAAATTGTAGCCATTTGTTGAGTGTTTTTTTTTTGGTGTCTAATCCGCATATATATCACCATTGCCCTTGATTTTCTTGACTATATATCTCTTAAATGTCAACATATACACGTGTTACTTAGTTTATGAAGATTATTCAATTCCCAGAACCTCGATCAGAGAGTAAAAATGGCATAAGGTTCACAATGGTGTAAAATTAAAATGGGATATACCGGGCTGGTATTCGAGTTACAGGAACAAGGGATAAACCAACCACCCAAAAATGGAATCATTGAGCGAAAACACTTGACACCTTCCTAGAAGCAGCTTTACTTGCCACCAGACCTTTCTCCATCAATTAGGAATCTGATGCCGTCACTAAACACATTCCTTAAATTGTAGCCATTTGTTGAGTGTTTTTTTGGTGTCCATTCTGCATATATATCACCATTGCCCTTGATTTTCTTGATTGTATATCTCTTAAATTTCAACATATACACGTGTGATTTAGTTTATGAAGATTTTTCAATGCCGAGAACCTCGACCAGAGAGTAAAAAAGGCGTAAGGTTCACAATGGTGTAAAATTAAAATGGGATATACCGGGCTAGGATTCGAGTTACAGGAACAAGGGCTAAACCAACCACCCAAGAATGGAATCGTCGAGCGAAAACACTTGACACCCTCCAAGAAGCAGCTTTACTTGCCACCAGACCTTTCTGCATCAGTTAGGAATCTGATGCCGTCACTAAACACATTCCTTAAATTGTAGCCATTTGTTGAGTGTTTTTTTGGTGACTAATCTGCATATATATCTCCATTGCCTTTGATTTTCTTGATTGTATATCTCTTAAATGTCAACATATACATGTGTGACTTAGTTTACGAAGATTTTTCAATGCCGAGAACCTTGATAAGAGAGTAAAAAGGCATAAGGTTCACAATAGTGTAAAATTAAAATGGGATATACCGGGCTAGGATTCGAGTTACAGGAAGAAGGGCCAAACAAACCACCCAAGAATGGAATCGTCGGGCGAAAACACTTGACAACCTCCTAGAAGCAGCTTTTCTTGCCACCAGACCTTTCTCCACCAATTAAGAATCTGATGCCGTCACTAAACACATTCCTTAAAGTGTAGCCATTTGTTGAGTGTTTTTTTTTTGGTGTCTAATCCGCATATATATCACCATTTCCCTTGATTTTCTTGACTATATATCTCTTAAATGTCAACATATACACGTGTTATTTAGTTTACGAAGATTTTTCAATTCCGAGAACCTCGATCAGAGAGTAAAAATTGCATAAGGTTCACAATGGTGTAAAATTAAAATCGGATATACCGGGCTAGTATTCGAGTTACACGAACAAGGGACAAACCAACCACCCAAAAATGGAATCGTCGAGAGAAAACACTTGACACCCTCCTAGAAGCAGCTTTACTTGCCACCAGACCTTTCTCCATCAATTAGGAATCTGATGCCATCACTAAACACATTCCTTAAATTGTAGCCATTTGTTGAGTGTTTTTTTTTTGGTGTCTAATCTGCATATATATCACCATTGCCCTTGATTTTCTTGACTGTATATCTCTTATATATCAACATCTACACGTGTGATTTAGTTTACGAAGATTTTTCAATGCCGAGAACCTCGATCAGAGAGTAAAAAAGGCGTAAGGTTCACAATGGTGTAAACTTAAAATGGGACATACCGGGCTAGGATTCGAGTTACAGGAACAAGGGCCAAACCAACCACCCAAGAATGGAATCGTCAAGCGAAAACACTTGACAACCTCCTAGAAGCAGCTTTTTTTGCCACCAGACCTTTCTCCATCAGTTAGGAATCTGATGCCGTTACTAAACACATTACTTAAATTGTAGCCATTGGTTAAGTGTTTTTTTGTGTGTCTAATCCGCATATATATCACCATTGCCCTTGATTTTCTTGAATGTATATCTCTTAAATGTCAACATATACACGTGTGATTTAGTTTATGATGATTTTTCAATGCCGAGAACCTCGAGGAGAGAGTAAAAAAGGCGTAAGGTTCACAATGGTGTAAAATTAAAATGGGATATATTGGGCTAGGATTCGAGTTACAGGAACAAGGGCCAAACCAACCACCCAAGAATGGAATCGTCGAGCGAAAACACTTGAAAACCTCCTAGAAGCAGCTTTTCTTGACACCAGACCTTTCTCCATCAATTAGGAATCTGATGCCGTCACTAAACACATTACTTAAATTGTAGCCATTTGTTGAGTATTTTTTTGTTGTCTAATCCGCATATATATCACCATTGCCCTTGATTTTCTTGACTGTATATCTCTTTAATGTCAACATATACACGTGTGATTTAGTTTACGAAGATTTTTCAATGTCGAGAACCTCGATCAGAGAGTAAAAAAGGCGTAAGGTTCACAGTGGTGTAAAATCAAAATGGGATATACCGGGCTAGGATTCAAGTTACAGGAACAAGGGCCAAACTAACCACCCAAGAATGGAATCGTCGAGCGAAAACACTTGATAACCTCCGAGAAGCAGCTTTTCTTGCCACCATACCTTTCTCCATCAATTAGAAATCTGGTGCCGTCACTAAACACATTCCTTAAATTGTAGCAATTTGTTGAGTGTTTTTTTATGGTGTCTAATCCGCATATATATCACCATTGCCCTTGATTTTCTTGACTGTATATCTCTTAAATGTCAACATATACATGTGTGATTTAGTTTACAAAGATTTTTCAATGCCGAGAACCTCGATCAGAGAGTAAAAAATGCGTAAGGTTCACAGTGGTGTAAAATTAAAATGGGTTATATCGGGCTAGGATTCGAGTTACAGGAACAAGGGACAAACCAATCACTCAAGAATGGAATCGTCGAGCGAAAACACTTAACGACCTCCTAGAAGTAGCTTTTCTTGCCACCAGACCTTTCTCCATCAATTAGTAATCTGATGCCGTCACTAAACACATTCCTTAAATTGTAGCCATTTGTTGAGTGTTTTTTTTTTGTGTCTAATCCGCATATATATCACCATTGCCCATGATTTTCTTGACTGTATATCTCTTAAATGTCAACATAAACACGTGTGATTTAGTTTACGAAGACTTTTTAATGCCGAGAACCTCGATCAGAGAGTAAAAAAGCCGTATGGTTCACAATGGTCTAAAATTAAGATGGGATATACCGGCTAGGATTCGAGTTACAGGAACAATGGCCAAACCAACCACCCAATAATGGAATCGTCGAGCGAAAACACTTTACAACCTCTTAGAAGCAGCTTTTTTTGCCACCGGACCTTTATCCATCAATTATAAATCTGGTGTCGTCACTAAACACATTCCTTAAATTGTAGCAATTTGTTGAGTGTTTTTTTTTTGGTGTCTAATCCGCATATATATCACCATTGCCCTTGATTTTCTAGACTGTATATCTCTTAAATGTCAACATATACATGTGTGATTTAGTTTACGAAGATTTTTCAATGCCGAGAACATCGATCAGACAGTAAAATAGGCGTAAGGTTCACAATGGCGTAAAATTAAGATGGGATATACCGGGCTAGGATTCGAGTTACAGGAACTAGGGCAAATCCAACCACTCAAGAATGGAATCGTCGAGCGAAAACACTTGACAACCTCCTAGAAACAGCTTTTCTTGCCACCAGACCTTTCTCCATCAATTTGGAATCTGATGCCGTCACTAAACACATTCCTTAAATTGTAGCCATTTGTTGAGTGTTTTTTTTTTGTCTAATCCGCATATATATCACCATTGCCCTTGATTTTCCTGACTGTATATCTCTTAAATGTCAACATATACACGTGTGATTTAGTTTACGAAGATTTTTCTATGCCGAGAACCTCGATCAGAGATTAAAAAAGGCGTAAGGTTCACAATGGTGTAAAATTAAAATGGGATATACCGGACTAGGATTCGAGTTACAGGAACAAGGGCCAAACCAACCACCCAATAATGGAATCGTCGAGCGAAAACACTTGGCAACCTCCTAGAAGCAGCTTTTCTTGCCACCAGACCTTTCTCCATCAATTAGGAATCTGATGCCATCACTAAGCCCTTCCTTAAATTGTAGCCAATTGTTGAGTGTTTTTTTTGGTGTCTAATCCGCATATATATCACCATTGCCCTTGAGTTTCTTGACTGTATATCGCTTAAATGACAACATATACATGTGTGATATAGTTTACGAAGATTTTTCAATGCCGAGAACCTCGATCAGAGAGTAAAAAAGGCGTAAGGTTCACAATGGTGTAAAATTAAAATTGGATATGCCGGTCTAGGATTCGAGTTACAGGAACAAGCGCCAAACCAACCACCCAAGAATGGAATCGTCGAGCGAAAACACTTGACAACCTCCTAGAAGCAGCTTTTCTTGCCACCAGACCTTTCTTCATCAATTAAAAATCTGGTGCCGTCACTAAACACATTCCTTAAATTGTAGCAATTTGTTGAGTGTTTTTTTATGGTGTCTAATCCGCATATATATCACCATTGCCCTTGATTTTCCTGACTGTATATCTCTGAAATGTCAACATATACATGTGTGATTTAGTTTACGAAGATTTTTCAATGCCGAGAACCTCGATCAGAGAGTAAAAAAGGCGTAAGGTTCACTGTGGTGTAAAATTAAAATGAGATATATCGGGCTAGGATTCGAGTTACAGGAACAAGGGACAAACCAATCACTCAAGAATGGAATCGTCGAGCGAAAACACTTGACGACCTCCTAGAAGCAGCTTTTCTTGCCACCAGACCTTTCTCCATCAATTAGGATTCTGATGCCGTCACTAAACACATTCCTTAAATTGTAGCCATTTGTTGAGTGTTTTTTTTTTGTGTGTCTAATCCGCATATATATCACCATTGCCCTTGTTTTTCTTGACTGTATATCTCTTAAATGTCAACATAAACACGTGTGATTTAGTTTACGAAGGCTTTTCAATGCCGAGAACCTCGATCAGAGAGTAAAAAAGGCGTATGGTTCACAATGGTGTAAAATTAAAATGGGATATACCCTGCTAGGATTCGAGTTACAAGAACAATGGCCAAACCAACCACCCAATAATGGAATCGTCGAGCGAAAACACTTGACAACCTCCTAGAAGCAGCTTTTTTTGCCACCAGACCTTTCTCCATCAATTATAAATCTGGTTTCGTCACTAAACACATTCCTTAAATTGTAGCAATTTGTTGAGTGTTTTTTTTTTTGTGTCTAATCTGCATATATATCCCCATTGCCCATGATTTTCTTGACTGTATATCTCTTAAATGTCAACATATACATGTGTGATTTAGTTTACGAAGATTTTTCAATGCCGAGAACCTCGATCAGAGAGTAAAAAAGGCGTAAGGTTCACAATGGCGTAAAATTAAAATAGGATATACCGGGCTAGGATTCGAGTTACAGGAACAAGGGCCAAACCAACCACCCATGAATAGAATCGTCTAGCGAAAACACTTGACAACCTCCTAGAAGCAGTTTTTTTTGCCCCCAGACCTTTCTTCATCAATTATAAATCTGGTGTCGTCACTAAACACATTCCTTAAATTGTAGCAATTTGTTGAGTGTTTTTTTATGGTGTCTAATCCACATATATATCACCATTGCCCTTGATATTCTTGACTGTATATCTCTTAAATGTCAACATATACATGTGTGATTAAGTTTACGAAGATTTTTAATGCCGAGAACCTCGATCAGAGAGTAAAAAAGGCGTAAGGTTCACAGTGGTGTAAAATTAAAATGGGATATATCGGGCTAGGATTCGAGTTACAGGAACAAGGGACAAACCAATCACTCAAGAGTGGAATCGTCGAGCGAAAACACTTAACGATTTCCTAGAAGCAACTTTTCTTGCCACCAGACCTTTCTCCATCAATTAGGAATTTGATGCCGTCACTAAACACATTCCTTAAATTGTAGCCATTTGTTAAGTGTTTTTTTTTTTTGGTGTCTAATCCGCATATATATCACCCTTGCCCTTGATTTTCCTGACTGTATATCTCTTAAATGTCAACATAAACACGTGTGATTTACTTTACGAAGACTTTTCAATGCCGAGAACCTCTACCAGAGAGTAAAAAAGGCGTATGGTTCACAATGGTGTAAAATTAAAATGGGATATACCGGGCTAGGATTCGAGTTACAGGAACAATGGCCAAACCAACCACCCAATAATGGAATCGTCGAGCGAAAACACTTGACAACCTCCTAGAAGCAGCTTTTTTTGCCACCAGACCTTTCTCCATCAATTATAAATCTGGTGTCGTCACTAAACACATTCCTTAAATTGTAGCAATTTGTTGAGTGTTTTTTTTTTGGTGTCTAATCCGCATATATATCACCAATGCCCTTGATTTTCTTGACTGTATATCTCTTAAATGTCAACATATACATGTGTGATTTAGTTTACAAAGATTTTTCAATGCCGAGAACCTCGATCAGAGAGTAAAAAAGGCGTAAGATTCACAATGGCGTAAAATTAAAATGGGATATACCGGGGTAGGATTCAAGTTACAAGAACAAGGGCCAAACCAACCACTCAAGAATGGAATCGTCGAGCGAAAACACTTGACAACCCCCTAGAAGCAGCTTTTCTTGCCAACAGACCTTTCTCCATCAATTAGGAATCTGATGCTGTCACTAAACACATTCCTTAAATTGTAGCCATTTGTTGAGTGTTTTTTTTTGTGTCTAATCCGCATATATATCACCATTGCCCTTGATTTTCCTGACTGTATATCTCTTAAATGTCAACATATACACGTGTGATTTAGTTTACGAAGATTTTTCAATGCCGAGAACCTCGATCAGAGAGTAAAAAAGGTGTAAGGTTCACAATGGTGTAAAATTAAAATTGGATATACCGGGCTAGGATTCGAGTTACAGGAACAAGGTCCAAACCAACCACCCATGAATGGAATCGTCGAGCGAAAACACTTGACAACCTCCTAGAAGCAGCTTTTCTTCCCACCAGACCTTTCTCCATCAATTAAAAATTTGGTGCCGTCACTAAACACATTCCTTAAATTGTAGCAATTTGTTGAGTGTTTTTTTTTGTGTCTAATCTGCATATATATCACCATTGCCCTTGATTTTCTTGACTTAATATCTCTTAAATGTCAACATATACATGTGTGATTTAGTTTACGAAGATTTTTCAATGCCGAGAACCTCGATCAGAGAGTAAAAAAGGCGTAAGGTTCACAGTGGTGTAAAATTTAAATGGGATATACCGGGCTAGGATTAAAGTTATAGGAACAAGGGCCAAACCAATCACCCAAGAATGGAATCGTCGAGCGAAAACACTTGACAACCTCCTAGAAGCAGCTTTTCTTGCCACCAGACCTTTCTCCATCAATTAGAAATATGATGCCGTCACTAAACACATTCCTTAAATTGTAGCCATTTGTTGAGTGTTTTTTTTGTGTCTAATCTGCATATATATCACCATTGCCCTTGATTTTTGTGACTGTATATCTCTTAAATGTCAACATATACACGTGTAATTTAGTTTACGAAGATTTTTCAATGCCGAGAACCTCGATCAGAGAGTAAAAAAGGCGTAAGGTTCACAATGGTGTAAAATTAAAATTGGATATACCGGGCTAGGATTCGAGTTACAGGAACAAGGGCAAAACCAACCACCCAAGAATGGAGTCGTCGAGCGAAAACACATTACAACCTCCTAGAACCAGCTTTTCTTGCCACCAGACCTTTCTCCATCAATTAGAAATCTGATGCCGTCACTAAACACAATCCTTAAATTGTAGCCATTTGTTGAGTGTTTTTTTTTTGGTGTCTAATCCGCATATATATCACCATTGCCCTTGATTTTCTTGACTGTATATCTCTTAAATGTCAACACATACACGTGTGATTTAGTTTACGAAGATTTTTCAATGCCGAGAACCTCGATCAGAGAATAAAAAGGCGTAAGGTTCACAATGGTGCAAAATTAAAATGGGATTTACCGAGCTAGGATTCGAATTACAGGAACAAGGGCCAAACCAACCACCCAAGAATAGAGTCGTCGAGCGAAAACTCTTTCTTGCCACCAGACCTTTCTCCATCAATTAGGAATCTGATGCCGTCACTAAACACATTCCTTAAATTGTAGCCATTTGTTGAGTGTTTTTTTTTTGTGTCTAATCCGCATATATATCACCATTGCCCTTGATTTTCTTGACTGTATATCTCTTAAATGTCAACATATACACGTATGATTTAGTTTACGAAGATTTTTCAATGCCGAGAACCTCAATCAGAGAGTAAAAAAGGCGTAAGGTTCACAATGGTGTAAAATTAAAATGTGATATACCGGGCTAGGATTCGAGTTACAGGAACAAGGGCCAAACCAACCACCCAAGAATGGAATCGTCGAGCGAAAACACTTGACAACCTCCTAGAAGCAGCTTTTCTTGCCACCATACCTTTCTCCATCAATTAGGAATCTGATGCCGTCACTAAACACATTCTTTAAATTGAAGCCATTTGTTGAGTGTTTTTTTTTTGTGTCTAATCCGCATATATATCACCATTCCCTTGATTTTCTTGACTGTATATCTCTTAAATGTCAACATATACACGTATGATTTAGTTTACGAAGATTTTTCAACACAAAGAACCTCGATCAGAGAGTAAAAAAGGCGTAAGGTTCACAATGGTGTAAAATTAAAATGGGATATACCGGGCTAGGATTCGAGTTACCGGAACAAGGGCCAAACCAACCACCCAAGAATGGAATCGTCGATCGAAAACACTTGACAACCTCCTAGAAGCATCTTTTCTTACCACCAAACCTTTCTCCATCAATTAGGAATCTGATTCCGTCACTAAACACATTACTAAAATTGTAGCCATTTGTTGAGTGTTTTTTTTGGTGTCTAATCAGCATATATATCATCATTGCCCTTGATTTTCTTGATTGTATATCTCTTAAATGTCAACATATACACGTGTGATTTAGTTTACGAAGATTTTTCAATGCCGAGAACCTCGATCAGAGAGTAAAAAAGGCGTAAGGTTCACAATGGTGTAACATTAAAATGGGATATATTGGGCTAGGATTCGAGTTATAGGAACAAGGGCCAAACCAACCACCCAAGAATGGAATCGTCGAGCGAAAACACTTGACAACCTCCTAGAAGCAGCTTTTCATGCCACCAGACCTTTCTCCATCAATTAGGAATCTGATGCCGTCACTAAACACATTCCTTAAATTGTAGCCATTTGTTGAGTGTTTTTTTTTTGTGTCTAATCCGCATATATATCACCATTGCCCTTGATTTTCTTGACTGTATATCTCTTAAATGTCCACATATACACGTATGATTTAGTTTACGAAGATTTTTCAATGCCGAGAACCTCGATCAGAGAGTAAAAAAGGCGTAAGGTTCACAATGGTGTAAAATTAAAATGTGATATACCGGGCTAGGATTCGAGTTACAGGAACAAGGGCCAAACCAACCACCCAAGAATGGAGTCGTCGAGCAAAAACACATGACAACCTCCTAAAAGCAGCTTTTCTTGCCACCAGACCTTTCTCCATCAATTAGAAATCTGATGCTGTCACTAAACACATTCCTTAAATTGTAGCCATTTGTTGAGTGTTTTTTTTTTTTTGGTGTCTAATCCGCATATATATCACCATTGCCCTTGATTTTCTTGACTGTATATCTCTTAAATGTCAACATATACACGTTTGATTTAGTTTACGAAGATTTTTCAATGCCGAGAACCTCGATCAGAGAGTAAAAAAGGCGTAAGGTTCACAATGGTGTAAAATTAAAATGGCATTTACTGAGCTAGGATTCGAGTTACAGGAACAAGGGCCAAACCAACCACCCAAGAATGGATTCGTCGAGCGAAAACACTTGACAACCTTCTAGAAGCAGCTTTTCTTGCCACCAGACCTTTCTCCATCAATTAGAAATCTGATGCCGTCACTAAACACATTCCTTAAATTGTAGCCATTTGTTAAGTGTTTTTTTTTTTGTCTAATCCGCATATATATCACCATTCCCCTTGATTTTTTTAACTGTATATCTCTAAATGTCAACATATACACGTGTGATTTAGTTTACGAAGATTTTTCAATGCCGAGAACCTCGATCAGAGAGTAAAAAAGGCGCAAGGTTCACAATGGTGTAACATTAAAATGTGATATATTGGGCTAGGATTCGAGTTACAGGAACAAGGGCCAAACCAACCACCCAAGAATGGAATCGTCGAGCGAAAACACTTGACAACCTCCTAGAAAGTAGCTTTTCTTGCCACCAGACCTTTCTCCATCAATTAGAAATCTGATGCCGTCACTAAACACATTCCTTAAATTGTAGCCATTTGTTGAGTGTTTTTTTTTTTGGTGTCTAATCCGCATAGATATCACCATTGCCCTTGATTTTTTTTGACTGTATATCTCTTAAATGTCAACATATACACGTGTGATTTAGTTTACGAAGATTTTTCAATGCCGAGAACCTCGATCAGAGAGTAAAAAAGGCCTAACGTTCACAATGGTGTAAAATTAAAATGGGATATACCGGGTGAGGATTCGAGTTACACGAACAAGGGCAAAACCAACCACCCAAGAATGGAGTCGTCGAGCGAAAACACATGACAACATCCTTGAAGCAGCTTTTCTTGCCACCAGACTTTTCTCCATCAATTAGAAATCTGATGCCGTCACTAAACACATTCCTTAAATTGTAGACATTTGTTGAGTGTTTTTTTTTTTGGTGTCTAATCCGCATATATATCACCATTGCCCTTGATTTTCTTGACTGTATATCTCTTAAATGTTAACATATACACGTGTGATTTAGTTTACGAAGATTTTTTAATGCCGAGAACCTCGATCAGAGAGTAAAAAAGGCGTAAGGTTCACAATGGTGTAAAATTAAAATGGGATTTACCGAGCTAGGATTCGAGTTACAGGAACAAGGGCCAAACCAACCACCCAAGAATGGAGTCGTCGAGCGAAAACACGTTCTTGCCACCAGACCTTTCTCCATCAATTAGGAATCTGATGCCGTCACTAAACACATTCCTTAAATTGTAGCCATTTGTTGACTGTTTTTTTTTTTGTGTCTAATCCGCGTATATATCACCATTGCCCTTGATTTTCTTGACTGCATATCTCTTAAATGTCAACATATACACGTATGATTTAGTTTACAAAGATTTTTCAATGCCGAGAACCTCGATCAGAGAGTAAAAAAGGCGTAAGGTTCACAATGGTGTAAAATTAAAATGTGATATACCGGGCTAGGATTCGAGTTACAGGAACAAGGGCCAAACCAACCAAAAAAGAATGGAATCGTCGAGCGAAAACACTTGACAACCTCCTAGAAGCCGCTTTTCTTGCCACCATACCTTTCTCCATCAATTAGGAATCTGATGTCGTCACAAAACACATTCTTTAAATTGAAGCCATTTGTTGAGTGTTTTTTTTGGTGTCTAATCCGCATATATATCACCATTGCCCTTGATTTTCTTGACTGTATATCTCTTAAATGTCAACATATACACGTATGATTTAGTTTACGAAGATTTTTCAACACAAAGAACCTCGATCAGAGAGTAAAAAAGGCGTATGGTTCACAATGGTGTAAAATTAAAATGGGATATACCGGGCTAGGATTCGAGTTACCGGAACAAGGGCCAAACCAACCACCCAAGAATGGAATCGTCGAGCGAAAACACTTGACAACCTCCTAGAAGCAACTTTTCTTGCCACCAGACCTTTCTCCATCAATTAGGAATCTGATGCCGTCACTAAACACATTCCATAAATTGTAGCCATTTGTTGAGTGTTTTTTTCGTGTCTAATCCGCATATATATCACCATCCCCCTTGATTTTCTTGACTGTATATCTCTAAATGTCAACATATACATGTGTGATTTAGTTTACGAAGATTTTTCAATGCCGAGTACCTCGATCAGAGAGTAAAAAAGGCGTAAGGTTCACAATTGCGTAACATTAAAATGGGATATATTGGGCTAGGATTCGAGTTATAGGAACAAGGGCCAAACCAACCACCCAAGAATGGAATCGTCGAGCGAAAACACTTGACAACCTCCTAGTAGCAGCTTTTCTTGCCACCAGACCTTTCTCCATCAATTAGGAATCTGATGCCGTCTCTAAACACATTCCTTAAATTGTAGCCATTTGTTGAGTGTTATTTTTTTGTGTCTAATCCGCATATATATCTCCATTGCCCTTAATTTTCTTGACTGTATATCTCTTAAATGTCAACATATACGCGTATGATTTAGTTTACAAAGATTTTTCAATGCCGAGAACCTCGATCAGAGAGTAAAAAAGGCGTAAGGTTCACAATGGTGTAAAATTAAAATGGGATATACCGGGCTAGGATTCGAGTTACAGGAACAAGGGCCAAACCAACCACCCACAAATGGAATCATCGAGCGAAGACACTTGACAACCTCCTAGAAGCAGCTTTTCTTGCCATCAGACCTTTCTCCATCAATTAGGAATCTGATGCCGTCACTAAACACATTCCTTAAATTATAGCCATTTGTTGAGTGTTTTTTTTTGTGTCTAATCCGCATATATATCACCATTACCCTTGATTTTCTTGACTGTATATCTCTTAAATGTCAACATATACACGTGTAATTTAGTTTACGAAGATTTTTCAATGCCGAGAACCTCGATCAGAGAGTAAAAAAGGCGTAAGGTTCACAGTGGTGTAAAATTAAAATGAGATATATAGGGCTAGGATTCGAGTTACAGGAACAAGGGCCAAACCAACCACCCAAGAATGGAATCGTCGAGCGAAAACACTTGACAACCTCCTAGAAAGTAGCTTTTCTTGCCACCAGACCTTTCTCCATCAATTAGAAATCTGATGCCGTCACTAAACACATTCCTTAAATTGTAGCCATTTGTTGAGTGTTTTTTTTTTTGGTGTCTAATCCGCATAGATATCACCATTGCCCTTGATTTTTTTTGACTGTATATCTCTTAAATGTCAACAAATACACGTGTGATTTAGTTTACGAAGATTTTTCAATGCCGAGAACCTCGATCAGAGAGTAAAAAAGGCGTAAGGTTCACAATGGTGTAAAATTAACATGGGATATACCGGGCTAGGATTCGAGTTACAGGAACAAGGGCCAAACCAACCACCCAAGAATGGAATCGTCGAGCGAAAACACTTGACAACCTCCTAGAAGTAGCTTTTCTTGCCACCAGACCTTTCTCCATCAATTAGAAATCTGATGCCGTCACTAAACACATTACTTAAATTGTAGTCATTTGTTGAGTCTTTTTTTTGGTGTCTAATCCGCATATATATCACCATTGCCCTTCATTTTCTTGACTGTATATCTCTTAAATGTGAACATACACACGTGTGATTTAGTTTACGAAGATTTTTCAATGCCGAGAACCTCGATTAGGGAGTAAAAAAGGCGTAGGGTTCACAATGGTGTAAAATTAAAATGGGATATACCGGGCTAGGATTCGAGTTACCGGAACAAGGGCCAAACCAACCACCCAAGAATGGAGTCGTCGAGTGAAAACACTTGACAACCTCCTAGAAACAGCATTTCTTGCCACCAGACATTTCTCCATCAATTAGGAATCTGATGCCGTCACTAAACACATTCCTTAAACTGTAGCCATTTGTTGTGTGTTTTTTTTTGTGTCTAATCCGCATATATATCACCATTGCCCTTGATTTTCTTGACTTTATATCTATTAAATGTCAACATATACACGTATGATTTAGTTTACGAAGATTTTTAAATGCCGAGAACCTCGATCCGAGAGTAAAAAAGGCGTAAGGTTCACAATGGTGTAAAATTAAAATGGGATATACCGTGCTAGGATTCGAGTTACAGGAACAAGGGCCAAACCAACCACCCAAGAATGGAGTCGTCTAGTAAAAACACTTGACAACCTCCTAGAAGCAGCATTTCTTGCCACCAGACATTTCTCCATCAATTAGGTATCTGATGCCGTCACTAAACACATTCCTTAAATTGTAGCCATTTGTTGTGTGTTTTTTTTTTTGGTGTCTAATCCGCATATATATCACCATTGCCCTTGATTTTCTTGACTTTATATATATTAAATGTCAACATATACACGTGTGATTTAGTTTACGAAGATTTTTAAATGCCGGGAACCTCGATCAGAGAGTAAAAAAGGCGTAAGGTTCACAATGGTGTAAAATTAAAATGGGATATACCGTGCTAGGATTCGAGTTACAGGAACAAGGGCCAAACCAACCACCCAATAATGGAGTCGTCTAGTAAAAACACTTGACAACCTCCTAGAAGCAGCATTTCTTGCCACCAGACATTTCTCCATCAATTAGGTATCTGATGCCGTCACTAAACACATTCCTTAAATTGTAGCCATTTGTTGTGTGTTTTTTTTTTGGTGTCTAATCCGCATATATATCACCATTGCCCTTGATTTTCTTGACTGTATATCTCTTAAATGTCAACATATACACGTGTGATTTAGTTTACGAAGATTTTTCAATGCCGAGAACCTCGATTAGAGAGTAAAAAAGTCGTAAGGTTCACGATGGTGTAAAATTAAAATGGGATATATCGGGCTAGGATTCGAGTTACAGGAACAAGGGCCAAAACAACCACCCAAGAATGGAATCATCGAGCAAAAACACTTGACAACCTCCTAGAAGCAGCTTTTCTGGCCACCAGTCCTTTCTCCATTAATTAGGAATCTGATGCCGTCACTAAACACATTCCTTAAATTGTAGCCATTTGTTGAGTGTTTTTTTTTTTGTGTTTAATCCGCATATATATCACCATTGCCCTTGATTTTCTTGACCGTATATCTCTTAAATGTCAACATATACATGTGTGATTTAGTTTACGAAGACTTTTCAATGCCGAGAACCTCGATCAGAGAGTAAAAAAGGCGTAATGTTCACAATGGTGTAAAATTAAAAAGGGATATACCGGGCTAGGATTCGAGGTACAGGAACAAGGGCCAGACCAACCATCTAAGAATGGAATCGTCGAGCGAAAACACTTGACAACCTCCTAGAAGCAGCTTTTCAAGCCACCAGACCTTTCCTCATTAATTAGGAATCTGATGCCGTCACTAAACACATTCCTTAAATTGTAGCCATTTGTTGAGTGTTTTTTTTTTTGTTTTCTAATCCGCATATATATCACCATTGCCCTTGATTTTCTTAACTGTATATCTCTTAAATGTCAACATATACACGTGTGATTTAGTTTACGAAGATTTTTCAATGCCGAGAACCTCGATCAGAGAGTAAAAAAGGCGTAAGGTTCACAATGGTGTATAATTAAAATGGGATATGCCGGGCTAGGATTCGAGTTACAGGAACAAGGGCCAAACCAACCCCCCAAGAATTGAATCGTCGAGCGAAAACACTTGACAACCTCCTTGAAGCAGCTTTCATTGCCACCAGACCTTTCGCCATCAATTAGGAATCTGATGTCGTCACTAAACACATTCCTTAAATTGTAGCCATTTGTTGAGTGTTTTTTTTTTGTGTCTAACCTGCATATATATCACAATTTCCCTTGATTTTCTTTACCGTATATCACTTAAATGTCAACATATACATGTGTGATTTAGGTTCACAATGGTGTAAAATTACAATGTGATATACCGGGCTAGGATTCAAGTTACAGGAACAAGGACCAAACCAACCACCCAAGAATGGAATCGTCGAGCGAAAACACTTGACAACCTCCTAGAAGCAGCTTTTCTTGCCACCAGACCTTTCTCCATCAATTAGGAATCTGATGGCGTCACTAAACACATTCCTTAAATTGTAGCCATTTGTTGAGTGTTTTTTTTGGTGTCTAATCCGCATATATATCACCATTGCCCTTGATTTTCATGACAGTATATCTCTTAAATGTCAACATATACACGTGTGATTTAGTTTACAAATATTTGTCAATGCCGGGAGCCTCGATCAAAGAGTAAAAAAGGCGTAAGGTTCACAATGGTGTAAAATTAAAATGTGATATACCAGGCTAGGATTCAAGTTACAGGAACAAGGGCCAACCCAACAACCCAAGAATGGAATCGTTGAGTGAAAACACTTGACAACCTCCTAGAAGCAGCTTTTCTTGCCACCAAACATTTATCCATCTAATAGGAATCTGATGCCGTCACTAAACACATTCCATAAATTGTAGCCATTTGTTGTGTGTTTTTTTTGTGTCTAATCCGCATATATATCACCATTGCCCTTGATTTTCTTTACTGTATATCTCTTAAATGTCAACATATACACGTGTGATTTAGTTTACGAAGATTTTTCAATGCCAAGAACCTCGATCAGAGAGTAAAAAAGGAGTAATATTCACAATGGTGTAAAACTAAAACGGGATATACCAGGCTAGGATTCAAGTTACAGGAACAAGGGCCAAACCAACAACCCAAGAATGGAATCGTCGAGCGAAAACACTTGACAACCTCCTGGAAGCATCTTTAAATTGTAGCCATTTTTGGGTGTTTATTTTTTGGTGTCTAATCCGTATATATATCACCATTGCCCTTGATTTTCTTGACTGTATATCTCTTAAATGTCAACATATACCCATGTGATTTAGTTTACGAAGATTTTTCAATGCCTAGAACCTCTATCAGAGAGTAAAAAAGGTGTTAGGTTCACAATGGTGTAAAACTAAAATGGGATATACCGGGCTAGGATTCGAGTTACAGGAACAAGGGCCAAACCAACCACCCAAGAATGGAATCGTCGAGCGAAAACACTTGACAACCTTCTTGAAGCAGCTTTTCTTGCCACAGAACCTTCCTCCATCAATTAGGAATCTGATGCCGTCTCTAAACACATTCCTTAAATTGTTGCCATTTTTTGAGTGTT
>JARYGA010007582.1:0-20588 GCA_030545235.1 Helianthus tuberosus
GCTTCAATGGTGATCAGAGAGCAGAACAAGAGGAGTGAAAATTGCGTGAGAGAATGATAAGACAGAAGGAAAAGAATGGGAGGTGACAAATTAGTTTAAAATTTACTATATATTAAAACAAAGTTGTGTTTCTTCTGCCCGGCGAGTGATTATCATGTGTGTTATAGTAGACTCCATTAATTCATCAAGGGATGTAAGATTGAACGACAATCTTACGGTTGAAGTTGAGATTCCGTAACATCGATGTTAAAATATTTCATTTAAAAACATGATGCTTTTGGTTTTGCTTTGGTAGCTTCTTTAAAATTATTCCAGGGATTCATATGTGATTATCAAAGAACAAATTTACCAATGGAACAAATTTATCCTTTTAAAAACATCCCCACTCGGTAAATTAATGCTTGGTTTAGCGTTGGCGGACTATTTATCCCGCCGCAACGCGCGGGTTGGCATCAACTCGTTATGAATATAAAACATAATATGATAATCAACATAAAACACACTAATGTTAGTCATTCGATAATCAAAGTCTTATCATCCAAAACACAACACAAAACCACAAATATGGCGTTTTAATAATCTTCACTTTTTTTGAACTGCAAGGAACGACATGCCAACCGCCGTGATACCGGGGGCTGTGGCCAAGGTCGACTACTCGACCCCCCTGGCTATCCCAGATGCGTGGAAACCCGACCTCCACCTGCCCAAAGGCACGACAGTAGAATAATCGGTAAAATCTCACCTCACATCCAAGACGAACCGGCGCCACCCGTATTCACCTTCACCTGGATGCCACAGAAAATAATAGGGAGAGTGAGAGTCGAACATGGGCCACAAGGAACACCAAGTATTTCTCCAGCTACTCCACCCCTACCTCATTGGCTATCTTCACTTTGTTATTTGTAGATTTTGGGTATATTTTATGACTTTTTATACTTTGTAGAAAAAATAGAATTTGTATCGAACTCCCACCCTTTTTTTAATCAAAGATTTTGTCATTAGGCCATGTGTAGTCATAACGCCCCTTTGTGGGCGTTATGCAACACGTGGCGCGCCACGTGTGCGGGTGGGCGTTATGGGGCGTTATGCATTTTAAGCCCGTAGTCATAAAGCCCCCGCCTAATCATTACTCAATTATTAATTTCTATTTTTTAATAATTCTTCTCCGGCTGTCTTCCCCGGCCTGTCTTCTTCTCCGGCAACCAAGTTCACCGGAAAAAATGGTGATGATGATTTTCTTCTCCCCACCAATCTTTTAACCCCAGAAAATAAAAAAAAATAAAAAAATTCAAACAAACACACCCCTCTTCTTCTCCGGCCTGTCTTCTTCTCCGGCAACCAAGTTCACCGGAAAAAATGGTGATGATGATCTTCTTCTCCCCACCAATCTTTTAACCCCAGAAAATTAAAAAAAAAAAAAAAAAATTCAAACAAACACACCCCTCTTCTTCTCCGGCCTGTCTTCTTCTCCGGCAACCAAGTTCACCGGAAAAAATGGTGATGTTTGAGTGGGGAAAACCAGAAAATACAAAAAAAAAAAAAAAAAATTCAAACTTCAATCCATCACGCCGCTATGGAGGTCGCGCCACACCTCAAAATCATCTGCATACCGCCCCTTGTGGCGGTGTTCCTGGGCGTTTTCGGGCGCCATGTGTGGGCATACCGCCCCACTACACATACCCTTATGAGCAACTCATTCATCGCCATCTTAAACACAATGAATAAAATACATCAAAAGAATAAGGATATACGATAAAAGTGATTAAATACCCTTCTTTAAAGCAAATATATTAAATAAAATACATAAAATTTTTGTGCAAACTTTTTCATGAACTTTTTAGTGTTCCATTATTCTCAAAATGCTAACAGAATTCATATTATTCCTCAGCCTTACCTAAACAAGATAACATATAAGAACCAACAACATCTAAAATAGTTGTGTGTGGGTTTTACGAGCTTGGAATAAAGATGAGGGAAAAACTATGAAAATATGGTAGAACATATCTTTTATTAGCGGCAAAATAACATAAAAAGCACTAGCAAGCAACTAGTCGGGATAGAACAAAACAATTATAAGAACGAAAACATAACTATAAATAACCAGGGATCATACCAACTAACGACCCAGAGAAAGGAACTCGACAAATGAAAACCTATGAAAACGATCAAAAAAGAAAATCCACGCGTAACATCTATTACGCACTCTCAAACCCAAAAGACCATCGCACCTGGTAGGAACCCACTTCCCGCTTCCACCAACTATTACACTTTTGCTTATAGATACATTCCAAACTCATCAAACAGTTTTTCAAAAACTGTGTTAGTTCCTTCTATTTCATAACCTGACGCCATTACACACATGAATATATAAGCTTTAGACACATACCGAAAATGGTTTATAATATCATAGAAAATTGTGTGCTATTCTTACACATACAGTTCAAACATTACATCAATATAAGGAAAAAAAAATTTGGTAGGGAGGTTTGGAATAACAAAATGTAAAGTTTACTTTAAGATATCTCACTATTACTTCACTTTTGATGAAGTGTAATGGACTAGTCTTCACTTTTAATGACTATTAGGTTTGGTATAGTAGGGCGTTAATGGGCCTCCACGTTACCACCTTTCGTTCGTAAACCATTACTATCAACTACCAAGTGATGTGGGGTGCCAATGGGCTTCATGCTCTCTCTTTCGTTAACCGGTTAGCAGGTGTGAAATGTTGGGTGTTGGGCCAAATCACAATCCAACCAATCAGAAAATGTTTTCCATTTTTATAGAAGCAAGACTAAAAATTAAATGCATTTTTAATTATAACCACTCTTCTAATAGTGTGGTTTAGTTAAAGTCTCACCAACGTGACACTTTAACATAGGGATGAGATCGGTACGATACCGGTACCGATACCGTAAATACCGTTACTGAAATTGAAGAAATGTGGATACCGATTACCGTACCGTATTTATAGATTCCGTACCGGTACGGTACCGATATCGGTACCGGTATTTCGGTACTTTACCATACAGGTACCGCTTTGGTGTCATCCATTGTTTTACCTAAAAGAATTTCATGTGTAACACATCCATCCACTATTAATTGAACTCGAGTAATATATAGAGGAATGTAAGCAAATGGTAAACATATTAAGTAGTAAAAAAAATCAAAAGGTAAACATCCATGGGTTCGACTTTTAACATCCAAATTCCAACATGTCTAAAAAATCATCATAATTGATTAAAAATAACCAAACAAAAGAAATTTGATATTGGTTTTTGTAAAACAATGTTCAAGAAAATATAACTTCATAGTGGGATCTAAGATAATAGCAAAATACATAAAGTCATTATTAAATTCGGTATTATTACCGGTATTTACCGAAAAATACCAGTACCGATACCGAATTTCGAAAAATCTATTACCGATGCCGGTACCGTTTATGATCGGTACGGTACGACATCAGTACGGTACCGGTATTTCGGTAAAAAATCTCATCCCTAATTTAACAAGCCCTTTTAATTAAAACCACTACGTCTTAGGAGTAATTTTTTGAGTAGTTAGGACATGGGAGATAATAAATGAGTGTCAAACGATATAACCATAAGGTTATCATTTTGATCTCGCCAAGCCCAACCCATGGGAGAGGTAAAGTGAAGGATTGTCTAGTACCCACTTTCCTGCGTCCTAAAATTTTGTTTTTTTTAATGTACGTATTTTATATATAGGGGAAAGTTACTGTACAAATAAATTTAACGTACTAAACATACGAATTGCATGAAAAGGAGAAAAGGAGGCGGTAGCATTTTTGTAATTATCAGTAACTATCAAATTACTCTTGTAGAGTAATTTTGATCTTTTGTAGAGTAATTTTGTAAAATGTTCATGTAGAGTAATTTTGGTTTTGTAGGGTAATTATCAAAATTACACTACCCCCCCCCCCCCCCCCCCCAAAAAAAAATAATAATAAAAAAAAGAAAAAGAAAAACCCATTTGTTATCCCATACAAAAACAATATTTAGTTTATACAAATTTTGCTATCTTTGTGACTAGAATGATTTCAGAAAATAAAAATAGCTTACAAGTTACTTGAGGGAGTTTTCAGTCAATCTAGGAAAGTTTGGGGGCCTTTTTAGCACTTGATAGTTTCTTTCTTCCATCCCCTCCAATCCTCCATATTTGAGATAAGGCGATAAACAATCTTTACCAATTGGAAGTGAAGTGATGTTAGAACACATAACAGCAAGTGAAGTGGCCGGCTATGGAGTGGGTGCTCTCCTTCTATGTGCCACCATTACCGCACCTAAGATCGATTCTTTCATCTCTGCTTCCCAACGCAGGTAACCAACCCCTATTAACTAACTGCCTCTTTTATTTTTATCACTGTAAACTTAACTCCCCTATTCTGTCTACTTAGCTGCCTTCAGATCATATCGTGGGTTCAATTTTGAATCTTTTTTATGGGTTTGTTTGATATATTAGGTTTTAAAGAGACATGTTATTATAGGGTATTACATGGAAGAAGGAAATTCCCATTTTTGTATAGTTTGATGGATTCGTCTACTTGATATTTTTATGATGAAATATTGATTTTTTTTATTAGTGTGAGGAAAAATCTTTGATTGTTGTGTGAAGATGGGATATTTAATTTGATGGTTTCATCATTTTGTGAATGAAATCTGAATCTTTTTTCTTGTGTTTTCTGTTGAATTGTGTGCAAATTAGGCATTATTTTATGTAAAAAAAAAAACACTAGTGTATGCCAAATTGAGGATAAGTTTCAATGGTTACTGGAACTACATGTCTTGTTCCAACATGTTTATTACAGGGTTAAGGTGGAAGAGTGAAATATATGCTAGAGAGAGTATTATTAATCATCTTGTAGATGCAATCTTGAATCTTTTCCATGCGTTTGTTTTTGATGTTTCCATTCGTAACATTTGGGAGGAAAATGTATGTTACACTCTATGTTCCGGTTTTCCGTTCAACTTGCTGATTGCTTGCTTGCTTTTAGCATTCTGTTCTTAAAAGAGTAACCTTATTGCCTGCTCAAGGCTATTACAAGTTTAGAACATAATCATGGATTGTATGCTAATGATTGAATAGAAAAAAAATCTTGATTTTGATAGCTTCATCATCTCTTTTATGCCTTTTTCATGAGTTCATTATAAGATTATTATCATAGATATTTACGGGAAAATCTTGGATCATGCGTTAAAACCTGGTGATTTCTCAAATCTTTTTTCATGGGTTTGTTGCCAGGTGCCATCTTAGATATCTGTTTTGGATTGGCACGCACGATCCAAGTAGGAAAATAGTGTTTGTTATCTAGTTGTTATATTTTATATTAGTATTACAGGGTAATGGTGAAAATTGTTACTCTCAAAAGAATCTAAATTTGTCTTCTTACATCATTTGTGGATACAATATGGAAACCTTTTTCATGTGCTTGTTATCTAATTATAATCTTAGATATTAGTAGGAACATATTTGATTGTAGGGTATAGGGCGGAGGAGTAAAATTCCCAATTTTGTCTGATTCGATGCCTTGATTATCTTGTGTATACATTTATGTGATTTGCTTTTTAACTGTAAATAAAGAGCTGTTCTTAGTTCTTACACAAAATGGATAAAAACATTGCTTTTTACAAAAAAATGAACGATTTCGGATTTAAAAAAATTGGCAAGATACATTTCTCTGATTTGCCGAATAGCATTATTTTACAATTTATGGTGTATTGTTCTTACAAACTTGGTTTTTCACTACAAACTGATCATCACACTTTCAAAATGTGACACTAATTTCCAAGAATTGGCCTTTTTGATAAACTGTGTAAATGCAAAAGAAACTAGTGTACCTAATTTTTTGTCCAAAATAAGTGTGAAGTGCTGTGCTGTTTTTAATTTACATGATTGGTTGCCATTTTAAAGGGTTAACTTTTATGTTGGGTTGAACAGGACGACCAACGAACATTTTTCTTTTCTCAAGTTCTATTAACAATCATAACTAAAAGGGCTATCTTGCTAATTGCTATAATGATAGCCCTTTGTTTGAAATAAAACGGTTTAGGAAATTTTTTTTGCATTTTGAATGCACAAGATATGACTTTCAACGCATTTGACCGCTTATGACATTCAACTCGTTACCATTGTTTGTGTCTATTTCCGCAATAGAGCCTTCTGACATGCGCCTGTGTATGCAGCTCATTAGGCATGTGCAAGAGATGTGGTGATCTAAAGTTGATCGCATGCTCAAATTGCAAAGGTTCCGGATCACTCAAACAAGGTGGTGCATTTAGTTTTGGTCCTTCAGATGTTTCTTTCACGGGTGGTAACTCAATGATGCGCTCTTTATCCTGCAACAAATGTCGATCTAGAGGCCATTTCCCTTGCCCAGAGTGCTCCAAAGTATCTACAACCTAAACCGTTTAGTGTCCTCAAATATTATGTATTGGTCATAAACAAATCTACAACCTAAACCGTTTAGTGTCTTCAAATATTATGTATTGGTCATAAACAACAATCTTGCTCTAAATCGTATAGCCACTTGTGACATCTATGATATCATATGATATATAATACAATAGGATGATTCCCATATCATTATAAAAGTTTGAACTTTTTGAAGACAATTCCTAATTCTTGTGAAGGGTCAAACCCATCTTTCAACCATAATGACAAGTCCGATATTTTTACACTACATAATTTTTTTTCGAAAAGTTTCGGTAAAATTTACACTACGATGTGAAAAAACGGGGGGGGGGGGGGGGGGGTGGGGGGGTTCTGGCCATGGAAAGAACCAGCCCTCTGAAGGATGATCATGTTATTTTTTTTGTTCTCAAGGTTAGTTTGACTATTTCAAAAATTTGAAGTTCATGCATCTTGGCCTCTTGATAAGCATGGAAGCAGTGGCGGATTTAGTAAGGCATGAGGGGTAGTCCGGGATACCCCTCAACTTTCTTGTTGAAGTACAAATTAGTGCAATTTTTTCTTCTTCGTTTTTTGTATCGGATACCCCGGGGTAAATATTAGGATACCCTAGGTCCTAAAAAAAGTTTTTGGATACCCCTAAACCTTTTCTTCTAGATCCGTGACTGCATGAAAGAATAGAAGAAGAATAAAACCTGAAAAAAACTTGATGAGTGACATATTATGCTTCTTGGCAGGCAGAGACGGTACAAATGTTTCTGCATAATTTAGCACGCTGAAGGGCAAGATAAGGCTTTAGAAGTTGAGGTTGATCTGAAATTGTACCTCTGATCAGTTCTCATGCTTTATGTAAGCATCAATGATCAAACATACTAGGATTAGAATTTGAATTTGGGCCTTCTGGATTTAATATATCATAGAGGTAACCTGCATTAGCCCATTTCACAAATGATCAAACCCAAAAGTCACAAAGATAGCATCAAAATTTAAGAGTTACATACGTACACTTATTATAAAAAGTGTTAATTACTTAATGATCACGTTCTATAAAGAATATTATTAAAAGATTGCATCTATATATTTGCTAGTGTAAAACAGCAATATAACCCTGCTTTATTTGTAGTGTAATGTTATATTTAATTTATTTATTTATTGTGTTTAGTTCATCAATTTAATAAAAAAGATGCTCACATATGCTTACACATTTTCATTTTATCTCCTCCTTATATTTAATTTAATCCTCATTATATTTAATTTAGCATATGTTTTTGTTTTCAAAGCAACTATAGAATACAAGTGCGCAAAAGTACAGTACTAATTGCTAAGAAAGCAAAGAAACTATAAAAGTAATACGACTCCTTTGAGTGTATGTATACTCCCCTAAAAGCCTAAAACATACGTGAATCTTCTTGGTGATCGGTCTGGGGTACTCCGATGTCCGATCCTTACTGATCTTTCGCTTGTAATGTTAATTTTATCAAAAAATTTCGAAATTTTTTAGTGTAAAATATTGGATTTTTAAGAGTCCGACCCCACTGATTTGGATTTTAAGAGAACCCCCCCCCCCCCCCCCCAAGATATTTCGTTCAACCTCTATTACTGCCTAAAACTATATACCAAAGGCAAAACTAAGGCAAGGCAAAAGCAAAGGTAACACTAAGACTATCTAGTATGCCTCCGGAAAGGCCTTAAGGGTGCTGAGATGGAGGGTGGGGGAGAGGGAACACCGCACCGACTCCCTTGATCTTGCTATTTTCCGCGTTCTCGTGGCTACACTCCCGACTCTCGAGCTCCCCGAATCTCTTCCACTTTATCTCTTTCTTCTCTCCATTCCCTTCTTTTTTTAATTTAAAAAAATATAGAAAAAGGAGCCAGAAATAAGGGATGAATATAACATAGGTTGTGTGATGGAGTGAGGGAATATGAGTGGAGATAGTGATGTGACGCTAATATGACAACTAGGGACATGGATGTGCATAACACATAACCTAAAGGCAAACAAAAGTGTAGAGAAAAAAATATTTTGGAGCCAATGTTTTAATGGGAGCTGTCTTTCTATTTAATGAGATAGAGGAACACTTGCCCTCATGCCATCCTCCCTAAACCAATAATATGATGAGATTTTACTATGTATATTTGTTTGTTTCTCATCTACTACAAACGAGATGAAAAATAAAAAAATTGCAAAATATGAAAAGTTTCAGAGACCAAAGTAAAAAGTAAAAAAAATGTGATGTTAAATTACAAAATATGAAAACTTTTGGGCTAAAAAAATTCAAATTGTTTTGATTTAAAAATGTAATATAATTTTTTTTAAACCCCCTACATTTTTTTAAAACCCCCTACATTTTCTTTTGGGCTAGACACTTAGGGTTGTTTGTTTGTCTCTTAATGAGACTCTTAAAATCTGAGGTGGGCCATAACTTACAAATTTTTATATGCTCCATGTGTAAAGCCAAACAAAATAAATGAATTATTCATAACTCACACTGTTCCAACAATACGAAACTGAGTCAACGTTTCATTTTGTTCAAACAATTCATCAAGTTACCTTGAAAGTGCATGAAAGTTTAGGTTATTCAGACCAAAGCACTTGATGATTACATGCTCCAAGTCCTTATTCGTTTATCTTGATGCACCTACATAATCAATCACCCAAATATAAAAAAACTTTAAATTAGATAACTTTTGAAGATGTAGAAGCATTAATATGTTGAGATATTGGAATCTATATATAATAATACTTCGTGTTCAGACCTTTCTTCTATTGATTATTAATGTACCAAATAAGAAAATGAAAAATATATAATTGATACTTAACGATGAAACTAACTCACAATCACTAACTTAACGACAACAAGGTAGTCAATAAGAAGCCAACAAACCCGAATATAAAATATTATAGACAAATCATGAATTCGAGCACACATATCATGTTATTGACTTCAATCAATATACATTATCATAATCAGGCACAAAGATGTACAAAAATATAAATAAACCAAAGCTGAGGTAGATGCCAGTCGTTGAGTAGATGTTACAGTGTGGTCCTTTGACTTATGTGGTGAATTACGGGATCTAGAGCTATAACAAGATGACTTTGTAGTTGTTTTCTTCTACATTTGGATCATTAAGTGGCTTATCGCCATATAATTCTTTGTTTGGAAACAAGCTTATAACATCATTTTCAGACACAAAAACTATGTCTAAACAAAAGTTTCAGTACACTGCAATATCTTATTCAAATCAGCACATGGATATCCTAATTTAACATAATAAAAAACCTTGATTCTGTCGCGAAGAACACTTTGACGTCAAACGCGAGATAATGAATAAGCCAACGAATTAAAGGCGGTGACTCTGACTCTGTCGTGGCAGAAACTGTGGTCCGTTCACCATCTATTGTAGCCGGAGGTTAGATTTCCAACAATATTCTCCATTCTCCTCTCTCTCGGAATCATCTCTCCGCTGACAGAGATCATAATCGGAGCGAGAACAGAAAGTAGATCCAGAAAAATGGAAAACTTATAATCCTATAACCCCCCCCCCCCATCTTAGGAACTAAAAGATATGAATTGGTTTATTAAAACCTTAGTTGTTCAAGAACAGAACCTCGGAAGATACGACTTGCTCCAATCTTGAGTTGATTGTGCTTCTCTCATCCGCGCCCTCTCTCTTTCTCTTTCTTTATATTGTGTCTTTGTAAAAACTAACTAACTAACTAACTAACTAACTAACTAACTATGAGGTGGAGAATAAGCAGCAGGTCATGGAGATGGATATTATTGTTAGTTTCTTTGAAATTTGAATAATCTTTTAAATTGAATTTTTGTTAGTCTCCGTTGACATTTCACATTTGACTAATTCCTTCAAATTAGGAAGGTTTGTTAAAATTTGACTAAATGATAAAGAAATTGTTTAATCAATTATTTGACAATAGTTTTAGTTTTTAAAATTTTAGAATGAAAATGTTATAGAACCTATTATTTAACTTAATAAATGATTATATAGTATAAATTAGTTGTTATATTCTTCTTTAATCACTTGTACATTAAAGCATTATCGACTTGTACCTTTTAATCCGTGTGTCGGTATTGAACAAGACAACTAACGAAACTTCGACAAAAATGTGTTGGTCGTCATGGTATCTTTGGATTTTTTTAAACAGTGTAGTTTATAAGACATATCAAGAATATGTAAAAAAATTATAAGTTTGTTGTGGAGGGGTGAATTGTAACTAATTATCTATAATTTTGTTAAAATCTCAGGGATTTAACTGTAATAAGTTTAGGAGCTAAAAAAATAAATAGTGTTTAAAAAACCAAACTACCATCGTTTTAGGGGTCTTTCTATAAATAAAGGGAGGAAAAGTTCTTACTTTTTGGGTATCTTAAAATACCCCTCCCTCATGCATTATAATATAGTATAGATATACATGATCCTCTACCTATATATACACACAGACGTATATGTTTAAGGTATAAGTCTACTAAACACCAACATGTTGGTAATTTATAATATGGTAATTGTGATATATTATACTTTAATTTGTTATCTTAACTAGTATTAAGCCCCTACGTTGCAGCGGTTGTCATAAAACTGTGTTAAGTAGCAGCAATACTATACCATTGTCAGCGACCATCAACACCGGTAAAGCTCGTAAAAACAAAACAAATAAAAACGGGAAAAAAATAACGTCGAGCGAAAAGTAGACGTAAAATCCTTGAATCACGCACGCTCGTTGCTGAAAAATTAAAACGAAACGTAAAACATAGAAAAAAATAACTAAGTCTATCCAGGACCCGAGTGTTGGACGAACTTGTCAAACGCAGACAATAGATGTGACGCGACGGGCCAGTCAAACGGAGAAAAAATATACGAAAAATGTTTAACCCCACACGCACGTTGTGGTGCGTTAACTCACAAAATTTAGAACGAAACGAAAAACTTGGGAAATATGAAAAGTATGGTGGACCAAAATTGAAAATAAAAAAAAGAGTTGGTATTAAATTGCAAAAGATGAAAAACTTTAGGTTAAAAGTAAAAAACAAAGGGTGTAAATTGCAAAGTTGAAGTTATTTATTAATTTTAGATAAAGATAAGGATAAAAATAAGTGATATCAATATATTAGTTATTAATTAATATTAATATTAAAAGAAAATTTATTAAATAAATATAAATAAAATTTATGAGGTTGAAAAAGAGAATGTCATGTGACATTACTAGGTTAGAACCCCGTGTATTACACGGGTTGAATAAATGTAATTTTATATATTAAATAATAAAAAAGTTATATATTTATGAACTCCGTATATTGTATGGGTTAAGTAAATGTAATTTTATATATCAAATAATAAAAAAAAATATATCTTTAAAAACCATGTGTATTACACAGATTAAATAAATGTAATTTTGTATACTAAATACTAAAAACATCGTATCTTTAAAAACCCGTGTATAATCAGGTTGAATAAATCTACCAAATGATAAAAAGAGTTAATTACATAGTTAGTCCCCGTGTAATTAACTCTAATAAAAAAACTGCATCCTTAAAAACCCCGTATATTACACATGTTGAATAGATCCAAAAAAGAGTTATATCTTTAAAAATCATGTGTATTACACAGATTAAATAAATGTAATTTTGTATATTAAATACTAAAAACGTCGTATCTTTAAAAAACCCATGTATAGTCGGGTTGAAAAATCTACCAAGTAATAAAAAAAATTTATATCCTTGAAAAACACCGTGTATTACACGTGTTGAATAAATCTAATTTTACATAGCAAATGATAAAAAGTTATATCTTTAAAAACTTCGTGTATTACACGGGTTATATAAATGTAACTTTGAATAGTAAATAACTAAAATTATTTTAAAAAACCTCGTGTTTTACACGAGTTGAATAAATATAATTTTGTATACTAAATAATAAAAAAGTTATATTTTTAATAAATTATGATAACATTTAATATTAATTTATTATTTATATATTTAATATAAGATAAGTATGAAAGAGAGGTATTTGTTTTAAAAATATATTAAATTAACAATTTAGATTTGAGGATAATATTTTATTAAAGTATGATAAGATTTAATATTAATTTATTATTTATTATTTATTTAGTTAGTTAATATAAGATAAGTATAGATTTGAGGATACCTTTAATGAATGACACGTGTCTAAAAATTGGTTTATTTTATTATAGTAGATAGATTTGTAGTATTTTATTATAAGTTAGATATTGCCTAATTAGTGCTACTTTTATTAAATATGCCATAAGTTAGGGACCATAGCATGTACATTGAAAAACACCTTTTAAAATTAATTATTACACTTAAATAACTATTGTTCACATTAATCATCCGAGAATAATGCTTTTAGCAGGGGGACCATATTTGCATATCCAAAAAAATCATTTTAACCAAAATTATAAATACAAAAAGAAGAAACAAGAGATTGAATAATGAAAAGCGTTAGTCTTTTGCTATACAACTTGTAATGTATAGTATAAAAAAGTTGATATTCTTTAAGAAGCATGCTCAGTGTAATGTGCTAAACAATCTATTCGAGAAAACTATTCGAGAAAACAGTCTTAAAAAGAAGACACTACGTGCATGTTTCTTAAAAGCGGATCAAAATTACGTATTTTTATTTGTATAAGGGGACCAAAGATTCACCCCCAAGTTTTCCTCTAAAGTTGTATTTATAAGATTTAGTTTGTGCTTTTACATGAAAGATATGTTGAAAGATCATATTCAAACAAGAATAAAGAATTCAAGTATGTGATTGGAATTACTACACTTAATGAATTTTAGTCTTGCCATAAAACGCCAATGTTGAAATCCTCTATGGGCTTGTATCACATAGTTAAAAAATATCCTTATTTATAGTCTTTTTATAAACTTTCATGGTTCAAAATTATCCGTCTAAAATCAACTCTTCTAATGATTACCAAACCAATTTTAGCTCCAAAAATAACAATAAATATACCGTAAAAACTGCTTTACTATATTCTCAATATATTTTCAATAATTCCCTAAAAATATTATTTGAGTCATTTAAACACTTTGATTGTATATTTGCTTACACAAAATTACACAAATCAACATTTTTTATACCCAAACTTGCACCTTATACCTTTCGGTTTAAAAATCGCTATAATCAACCTTTTACTATTATTCCTGTTGCCAGAATCAATCTTTTACACAAACTCAAATTAGTGTGTAACACCCCAAAAAACGGGTTTGTTAATTATATTAAATTAACCAAAAATGAACGGGTAAAATACCGTTAGTGGTAAAAATTAACCCGGTGAATATTAAGATTTAAATAAATAATCCTATATTAATAAAAAAGAAGAATAAACGCTTTGAGAAAACAAAGTTTATAAGAAGCTCGAGTTAACGGGACTTAAAAAAAACGGGTTATGACTTCCCTGAACCCACTAAGTAACTAGGAATGATTAACCTAGTTAATTAAATTGTTTTAAAACAATAAAGAGCATGAACTAGTAGCCTTTTTACAAAACTGAAACTAGAGGGACCAAAGTGGGATAACTTGGAAGTTTAATTATTAAAAGAAAACTAAAACAAAACACACACACTAAGGGGCTGTTTGGTAGCCTCTGAATGGTCATTAAGAGGCTACCTCTTAACGGAACCATTAAGAATTTTACCAATGAGAAGGTAGAAGAATGTGACATGTGATGATTTCGCATTCAGAGGTTACCTCTTAACCATTCAGACTTGAGGTTACCTCTTATTCATTCAGAGGTTTTAAACCATTAAGCAGTAGCATCTGAATGGTCATTAAGAGGCTACCAAACAGCCCCTAAGTGTGTGTTCTGGATCGTACATCAGGAGACAAAAAGGGGGGTGAAACCCTAGCTCAACAAAATTCTCAAATTGAAGGATCAATCGAAGGCCAAATTCAGATTTGAATATATATAAACGATCACCAAGTCAAGGGGATCGTAAGGTATGTCGAATTTCTGACATTCATGAAGTTGTGAAATTTTGATTTACACTACAAGATGCGAATTATGCATGAATAGTAGAAGTTATGGCTGAATTAGTGAAGTGTGATTGCTTAGGAACAAACCCAAAGTAGAAATTAAAGTAAAATTTGCCATGATTAGGTGTTTGGGATGGATTACCACACTTAGATAAGTGAGTTTTAATGTTATGATGAAATTGATGATATAACTATGTTTAGAATCATCATGAATGATAATGTTAAGAAGTGTTTGATTAAATTATGAATTTGAGTACATGATCATACATGACATGATATGGGTTAAGTATCTTGTGATGAAATCCATGATTAGAAACAACCCTAGTTAATAATTTGATAAACTAGTGTTGGAAAAATAGAAATTCGATAATTACCCATACATATGTTAAATGGGTATTGTAACTAGGTGATGAACACATGAGTTGTCAATGTTGAAATAGTGTAAAACCAATGAATGATGCAAGTTTTGATGTTGATTATGAATGCTAGGCATAAGGACATGAAATTTGATGCTTTAAACTTGGTTGAAAGTTGATAATGAACTAGATAAAAGAAATATGCAAATCAAGCCTGCAAGGTGTTCGTTAAAATGCCCGAATGATTTTAGAATTGTGATGAAAATTAGTAGGAAACGAAATTTAAAACGGTGGCATAGGATTAGCGCCTACCGGGTAAATGGCGGAATGCCAAAATGAGATGTTAAATTAGTTGTTCAAAACTCATGTGTTATGAGCTAGTTTGACTTTTAAAAAGTTCAAACTGACCTATGATAGAGTTCAGTAAGAAAAGTAGTATAAAGGTTCATAAGGCATAAATGTTATGATCTAGAATGACTGACCTATCCACCTTGTGAATATTATATGATAGTTGACGCTTGACAAGCAAGGTGGAGGCATGGGAAAGAAGCGGGTCAAACGAATTAAATACGCGGAGAAAGAGTAAAAAAACGGATGCAAGGTAAGTAAATTTTACACCCCTTTTATAGAATGCCTAATGATTATGAAGATTATGAAAATAGATAGTTAAAATATGTTTAATGTTGATATAGCGGAAATGGTTGCGTTTGGTATGTCATTGAGGTGATGAATTCACTCGACAACCAAACGGGTCGAAATAGATAGTTAAAATATGTGTAATATTGATATAGCGAAAATGGTTATGTTTGGTATGCCATTAAAGTGATGGAATTCACTCGACAACCAAATGGGTCAAATTAATAGTTAAAATAATAGCGATCAAAATAAAGACACCATTTGGTAAAAGTTATAACGGGTCGAACAATTTAAGAAATTGTCTTTTAAGTAATAAGAACACACGGCGCGAATTGGAATAGGTTCAAGGGCATGATGGTATTAATATACCATCATACGTTGATAATTGGTCATGTCGACTAAACGGGTCAAATGGTGTGTTAATACCATTTGACAATAATAACTGACGACTACTTGTTGAGTTTTGTGATCACAGGAAATAACATATGTTTATGTTGCTTTAACTAGAAAAAAATTTAAAGCAAAAAGTATGTAAACGGGTCAATGCTATGACCCGAGCCAGGTACGCATATTTAGATTTATAGTTAAAACTGATATTTTGGTCAAATATTAGTGAAAGTCCTTCGTCGTAAAATGAGGGACTAAAATTGACCAAAAAGCCCTTGATGGGTAAATCGAGCAAACGACCCATAGAGGTTGTTTAGGAACTTGTATTATGTTTATGTAACCCTTAGGTACGTATAAGATTTGTAGGCATAAACTTCGTGGGTCAAATGCCTAAGAATGGATCATTCGCGTAAAATGGCTAACCAAAGGGTAATATTCGAATAATTAGTATAATAAATCCAATCCATCACAATAGTAGTTGTGGCAGAATATAAGAAGATATGTTAATGTGGTAATGTGAAGTGTAAAAAGAAAAGAGCGATATTAATGCTTAAATGCGTAAAAATCCTCTAAACGGGTCAAAATGAATTATGCGCATAATGTAAAGACCTGCAAAAATGTCCCACAACACTCCGTAAGTATAAACCCGGACCCCTAACACCCTAATCCTTGTGAAAAATCAAGAAAATCTGAATTTGATGATCTGTCGCGGGCCGCGTAAGACTTAAGGAAAGCTTACGCGGGGCGCGACAGCCAGGCGAAGCCCCGGATAAGCTTTAAGCCACGTGTCAGACACGTGGCAAACCTACACCATGACACGGCAGCCCTAGCCTTAGCTAGGGTGGCCCTCGCGGGCCGTGTAGGTGTTCCTTCGAGTTTACGCGGGCCGCGTAAAACTCAAAATTCTGCTATAAAAGGGACGTTGCATGGCCTTGTTTCTGTGTTCGAAAAATCCTTTCAAAATGTCAATATTCTGCTTAGATACGAGTATTTAAGTGTCAAAACGCTGCTACGATTACAGGGTAATAACTCGGTCACTGCTACGATACAATGTCCGATCGATTGAAACCGATCCGATGGATGTTTAAGTGCTGCCCAAATTCGGGCTATACTTTGTCATTCGTCGTAAGGGTTTTGATTTTGTGAGCTTATCATAAATGTTGTATTAAGTTACTAACCTAGTTTCGTGTGCATTGTTATTTAACTAGGTTACGAGGCTTAATCCGTAGGCAAAACTCTGTCCAACTAAACTTGCAATGTGAGTCATTCTCTTTTTACCAAATTATTTGCAAAACCCTATTTATTTTCAAAGTTATAATTACAGGGATTAAGTCTTTGTATTCTTCAATTACAGCCGGTATGTGGGGTTTTTTTTATACATTACTTGATAATCGTCACCATTGGACAACGAGTTAGCCAATGGGTGATATGACCATAGTCACAGAACGGGTCGAGTGACAAATACCGTTGGGTAATTGGTTGATATAAACATTGTAATCGCCCTTAATACTGTAATTTATAACAATGTGTCATTTTGTGCAAATTGAATGACTCGCCAGTATTTCCCCGCTGATAAAATCTTTTTAAAACATGTTTCAGGTGATTTATTGTGATGAAGGAAAAGTGCCGCGTAGCACTACCAGCTTGGATAAAGTGGCTCAATAAATAAATAAACATGTTTTTGTAAACAGGGAATTTCCACGTGAAATTTCTTTATTATAAATTATGGGGTTGTCCCAAAACGTGAAATAAAATCATCGGGTATTTTCAGGTTAAATGATCTTGTTTAGATTTCCGCTGCCTAATTAACACCAATACCACTGGTTTCTGTCTCGCGACCTCTGAACCGGGTCGGGGGTCGTGACAGAAAAAGGTGGTATCAGAGCCACTGATTTAAGCCGATTAAGTATTTATAAATACTTAATTTTCCAATTTGCCATTCTGTGATTCTGTGAGCATTTAATTTAATAAATAAAATTCTAACTTAAAATTGTGTGTGTTTCTTCATGTGTGCTAACAGCATGAATGAACTGTCGGAGGCACTCCGAAACTTTACAATCCATACCACCGATATGGATACAACAGGAACCCAATCCGGCTATCAAGCGGATACTGAGGAGCCACTAGTGTTCCAGGCCTAGCCCCAGGAGAAACCGAAGCCTAAAAAGAGGAGGGGAATCCTGGACTGGAAACGTAGACGAAGGAAGAAGCCAGCTGCCCAAAAGGTGAAAAAGACAAAGGATCCAAAAGACAAAGGAAAGGGAAAGGAGATAGGGGAAAGCTCGGGTCAGGCCCAGGAAATGGAGATGCCACCTTGGGAGGAACTTGATCGAAAACTTGCAAATTATGACCTCATCGGACCTGCCGATGAAAATCTTTTCAATTTCCCAGCCCAATCACAACTTACAATTAATTTGGAACCTGCTATCCCAAACCCTATTGTCAACCCCCAACCTTTTACAGGGCACTTAGAAGAGTGGTGGACGAGCGACTGGCATTTTCAGAACTTCATGAATAACCCTAATGTTTATTTTCCCCAGTTTGATCCTGAACCTGCACCATTCCCACCTATGAGCGCAGAAAACGTTGCCGAGTTACGCCGCTATGGCGAGGAACTGGTGGATGCGGGCAACCGGATTCGGGAAGTGGGAGAAAACATCACCTGGAAATACGACGAGGGGGAGCGTCGTTTCTGAAAGGCCAGCTAACTGTGGTTGTATGATTGTATAATAATATGTAGAAAAAAAAACTATATAATAATCATATAATATAATATTGTATAATAATCCTAAAATAAAACATCTGTAAATACCTGGTGTGTACGGATGCATAATATTATATGAAAATATGAATGTCGCAAGGTCGACGATTTTAGCTATATGTGTTGATCATGTTGTGATTGCCTTGTTTTGTTTAATTGTTATCCAATGTACGACAATAATTTATATATATATATATATATATATATATATATATATATATATCTTGTTAATTACTCAGATGGAAAACGCAATAAAAGCACCAGCCAACGAAGTTAACCAATCTGAACAAAATAATGACGACCATTTTCTCAATAGACAAGATATAGAAAATATCGTTGCTCAGGGAATAGCCAACGCTATCCCTGCAATCGTCGCTGCTGTCAAGAACCCCGCTGAACCTTCTCAAGCCAACCATAGCAAACGTACTCGCGATGATAATTTCAGTAATAGTGTAAATGGAGGCGGCAATAATGACAATAATGTGGTTCAAGCCCCAATACTCAAGAAAATGAAAGTTGCAACACCTGGTTGCACTTATAAAGAATTTCTTGCCTGTAATCCAGTCGAATTTGCAGGCAATGAAGGGGCGACTGCTGCACTACGTTGGTTAGAAAAGACTGAAGCAGTAATTAAAATCAGTAAGTGCGCAGAGGAAGACAAGGTTATGTATGCATCCCACCTTTTCAAAGAAAAAGCGTTAGAATGGTGGAATACGGTGCTGCAGGCAAAAGGAAGTGACATGGCTTATGCCATGAGTTGGGAAGAATTTAAGAAATTGGTGGAAAGAAAATTTTGTCCCGACTATGAAAAGAAACAAATGACGAATAAGTTCCTGAACCACCGAATGTGGATGTTGATTGTCGAGGGTATACTTCGAAATTCTTCGAGTATGCCAGAATTGTGCCAACTCTGGCTTCGCCAGAACCGGGACTTATTTCTCGCTATATTTAGGGTTTAATTAGCGAGATTCGTGATATTGTCAAAGCTGCGAGACCTCGCACAATTGACGATGCTGTTGAACTGGCCAATACCTTGACAGACGGACTGGTGTGCACGAGAGAAGAAAACAGGAAAAAGGAGTTAGCCAAGAAAATTACCCAAGGGTTCCGTGGGGGTAATAGTGGTAGTAATTTCAAGAAAAAGGGAACTGGGCAATCTTCCACACCTCTATTCTGCAAAAACTGTCGAAAGAAACATTTTGGTAAATGTCATGAGAAGTGTAATTTCTGCAAGGCACAAGGGCACCGAGACAAGGAGTGCAGGAAGAAATCAACGATTTGCTTCAATTGCGGAGAAGTAGGGCATTTTACACCAGAATGTCCAAAATTGGTCAAGCCAGCTGATAACAAGGCCAAACCTGCTGAAGGAACTAATAAGAAGAACGCAAGAGCCTTCCAGTTGACTACCCAGGAAGCAGATCTGATTCCAGATGTGATAGCTGGTACGTTCCTTGTACATGACGTTTACGCGAAAGTATTATTTGACTCTGGTGCAAACCAAATTTTTATCAATACCTCATTCTGCCAAGCTCTTAAGCAACCTTTAACCAAACTCAGGCAGATTTATACAGTAGAAACGACAGATGGAAATTCTGTTAATATAAATAAAGTTTTGCAAAAAGGAAAGATAGAACTCTCAGGCCATAAATTTTCTGCAAACCTCCTACCTATGGATTTAGCTGGATTCAATGTCGTATTAGGAATGGATTGGTTAGCAACCAACCATGCTCGAATCCTTTGTGATAAAAATTCTATAGAAATTCATACACCCACAGGAGAAGTAATTGTGGTTACAGGAGATAAACCACGTAAACCAATGAAGTTCATTTCAGTAATGAAAGTTGCTAGTTATGAACGAAAACAAGGAATAGTGTATATGATTTCGGTAATCATTAATACTAAAGGTAAGAAACTGGAGGAAATTTCAGTAGTGTCAGACTACCCGGATGTATTCCCGGAAGAGCTACCAGGATTACCGCCCAATAGGGAAGTAGAGTTTAGAA
>JARYGA010007583.1:0-46508 GCA_030545235.1 Helianthus tuberosus
TATTTCATAGTAAAACATTTACGGTTTGGTAAAACATTACCAAAAAGATTAACAAAAAGAGGATAAACTCACTTTGCTATCTTAGACTTCTTGTAAGGGTTTCCTGGATATAATCTATAATTTATACAAATGTACATTGGTTAGTATCATAACCCTTTGAAAATATTAATGATACCCTCCCCGAGACGGCATTCCAACAACTACGTCAGGCAGAACCACAACAGTTGTTACGGAACCCTAAATCAATCGGGCAGCGTAACTATTACGAAACTAGGGTTATAATACTTACAACGGAGCAGAACCTCGCTAATTAGGGGTATACTACCCGACTATAATGCTTATAACTTCAGAAATTCGTTTAGAAAGAAAGATGTGAGCGACGGAAAGTGAAACCCGATGGCCTGCTTATATAGTTGCAAAACCTTATCCTCACGCGGCCCGCGTAAAGGTAAGCTAAGGCTTACGCGGCCCGCGTCAACACTCGGTCAACGTATAGCTTGTCCGGCTCACCAAGTAGACCCGCCACGATGTCGACACGTGTCAGCTCAGGATGTTTCCGCGTTTGATAATCTCTCGCAGCCCGCGTCAATGTAAGCTTAAGCTTACGCGGCCCGCTTGAACTAAAGAAATCAACGATTTCTGATTCTAGCCTTCATACCGCCCGCGTAAGGGTTTGAGGTAGGTTCACGCGGCCCGCCTCAGCCCTAAATTTAAACTTTTATATTTTATTTAAATACTATAACGTATTCCGGGCTTGGTTTTCACATACGGGGTGTATTTATAGACATATAAGGATATAATAGGGTGTCGGAAATATTATGAGAGTGTTGGTTTTACCGAGGTTTGTTACATTCTCCCCACCTTATTTTAGAACTCGTCCTCGAGATCTACTGGAACAAGTGCGGCTATTTCCTTTGCATTTCAGATTCAAGCTCCCACGTATACTCAGGTCCTCTTTTGGAATCCCACTTTACTTTGAGTAGAACTAGTCTCTTATGCTTGAGATTCTTGATTTTCCTGTCTTCAATCTGTAGAGGCCTTTCTATAAACGTAAGTTGTTCATTTACCTCTATATCTTTAAGAGGTACTATTAATGATTCATCAGCTAAACACTTTTTGAGATTAGATACATGAAACACATCATGTATTCATGCCATCTCCTCTGGCAGTTGTAGCTGATAGGCTACAAGTCCTATTCTTCTAATAATCTCAAAAGGTCCAACATACCTGGGACTTAGCTTTCCCCGTTTGATGAATCTTACTATTCCTTTCCAAGGAGAGACTTTCAATAATACTTTATCTCCTACTTGAAACTCCAATGGTTTTCGCCTGTTATCAGCATAACTTTTCTGTCTATCACGTGCTACTTTCAGTCGTTCCTTGACTTAAATAATTTTGTCAGTTGTTTCTTGCACTATTTCTCGTCCAGTTAGTTGTTTTTCCCCAATTTCTGCCCAACAGACTGGGGTTCGGCACTTTCGTCCATAAAGTGCTTCGAATGGTGCAGCATTGATACTTGTGTGATAACTATTATTATGAGAAAATTCTATTAAAGGTAAGTGATCATCCCAATTACCTCCGAAATCAATTACACAAGCTCTAAGCATGTCTTCCATTGTCTGAATTGTCCTTTCGCTTTGTCCGTCTGTTTGTGGATGATAAGTCGTACTTAACTTTAACTTGGTTCCCATTGCCTTTTGGAAACTTGACCAAAAATGAGAGGTAAATCGACTATCTCTATCAGAAACAATTGATAAAGGAATACCATGTAAAGAAACAATTTCATTTACATATAGTTTAGCTAATTGTTCCATACTGAAAGTTTCCTGCATTGGTAGGAAATGAGCTGACTTGGTTAGTCTATCTACAATTACCCAGATTGTATCATTTCCTTTCTTGGTTTTAGGTAATTTAGTAACAAAATCCATTGTTATTAATTCCTATTTCCACACCGGCATTTCTAATTGCTGTAACAAACCTGAGGGTTTCTGATGTTCAGCCTTAACTTGTAAACAAGTTAAACATTTAGAAACATAGGCTGCTATGTCCTTTTTCATTCCTATCCACCAGAAATTTTTCCTTAAATCCTGGTACATTTTATCACTTCCTGGATGCATCGTATACTTAGATTTATGGGCTTCTTCTAATATACGATGACGTAGATTTCTTAATTTAGGTATCCACATTCTCTTTTTATGGAATCTCCAAATTCCATCGTTCCTTGTTGTAATTCTTTTAGCATACCTTTTAATTTTTCAGAATCATCATTGATTACTGATTCTTGTGCTTCTCTTATCTGATTATTTAAATCTACTTGCAGATTTAATTTAAGAGAACGTACCCTTCTTGACTTATGATACTTTCGGCTTAAAGCATCTGCCACAACATTTGCTTTTCCTTCATGATACTGGATATCACAATCATAATCATTAAGCATTTCCATCCAACGTCTTTGTCTCATATTCAACTCCTTTTGCTTGAAGATATACCTTAAACTCTTATGATTAGTGAATATGGTAAACTTACTACCATAAAGGTAATGTCTCCAAATCTTAAGAGCAAAAATTGTAGCTCCTAATTCTAAATCATGGGTTGAATAATTCTCTTCATGATTCTTAAGTTGTCTAGATGCATAGGCTATAACCTTTTGGCGTTGCATTAATACACATCCATAACCTAATTTAGATGCATCACAGTAGACTACAAAATCTTCAGCTCCTTCTGGTAATGCTAGTATGGGTGTATGGGTTAATCTATGCTTAAGAATTTTAAAAGCTTCTTCTTGTTTTACTCCCCATTCAAACTTAACAGATTTACAGGTTAACTTAGTTAAAGGAATGGCTATTCTAGAAAAATCTTGAATAAATCTTCTATAATACCCGGCCAATCCTAAGAAACTTCTAACCTCGGTTGGTGACTCAGGGGTTTTCCATTTAGTAATTGCCTCAATCTTTGTTGGATCTACATGAATTCCTTCATGATTAACTAAATGTCCAAGGAATTGTACCTGTTCTAACCAAAATTCGCACTTTGAAAACTTAGCATAAAGCTTTTCCTTTCTTAACAAACTTAAAAGTGCATGCAAATGTTTTGCATGATCCTCTTTATTCTTAGAGTAAATTAGAATATCATCTATGAAGACAATTATGAATTTATCCAAATATGGCTTACATATTCGGTTCATCATGTCCATAAATGCAGCTGGGGCATTGGTTAAACCAAATGGCATGACAGTAAATTCATAATGGTCATACCTTGTTCTAAATGTGGTCTTAGGAATGTCCTCTTCCTGTACCTTTAATTGATGATATCCTGACCTTAAATCGATTTTAGAGAAAAATCGAGCTCCTTGCAGTTGATCAAACAGATCATCGATTCTCGGTAATGGGTACCGATTCTTAATTGTGACTTTGTTTAATTCACGGTAGTCAATGCACATACGCATTGATCCGTCCTTCTTTTTAACAAACAATATCGGCGCTCCCCATGGCGACGAACTCGGTTGTATGAATCCCTTCTCTAACAATTCATCTAATTGTTTCTTTAATTCTTGCATTTCTGCAGGTGCTAACCGATAAGGTGCTTTGGCAATCGGTGATGTTCCTGGTATTAAATGAATCCTGAATTCAACTTCTCTGTCTGGAGGTAGTCCTGGTAATTCTTCTGGAAAGACATCTGAAAACTGAGATACTACTGGAATATCTTTTAGTTCTTTTCCTTTAGTGTTAGTGATTATAGAAATTAAATACACTATAGAACCTTTTCTTATAGAACTTGCAGTTTTCATCACAGAGATGAATTTTGTGGACCTAGAGGGTTTATCTCCTTTAATTGTGATCATTTTACCTTTTGGTGAATTTAATTGAATTGACTTTTGATCACATAAAATACTGGCTTTATTGGCTATTAACCAATCCATTCCTAAAACAACATCAAATCCTGCTAGATTCATGGGATATAGGTTTGCTATAAATTTCTGATTAAAATTTTCTATTCTTGCTCCCTGCAAGATTTCAGAAATCCTAATAGTTTCTCCATTAGCGGTCTCTACTAGACATTCTTGTGGTAGTTTAGTTAATGACTGATTTAGAATTTTGCAAAACGAAGTATTGATAAAACTTTGGTTTGCACCAGAGTCAAATAATACTTTAGCAAATATATCATTAACTAAAAACGTACCAGCTATAACGTCTGGGATTATCTTGGCTTCCTCTGCAGTCAGAACAAATGCTCTAGCATTTTTGGTATTCTTGTTGTTTGCAGCTGGGGTCAATTTTGGACAGTTTGGCCTGATATGACTTTTTTCCCCACAGTTGTAGCACAATCCATTACTGGATTTCTTCCTGCAATTTTCTTCCTTGTGTCCTGGCATCTTGCAATAATTGCAGAGAATGGAGCATTTTCCCGAATGCTTTTTCTTGCAGACCTTGCAGTATGGTGCAGAGGTAGAACCCATATTCCTACGATTGTAATTTCCAGAACGGAATTCTTGTGTAAGCCTTTGGGTTAAGTTCCTCCTCTGATCTTCTTCTCTAGTACGAACTAATTCACCTGTCAAGGTATTTGCTAGTTCTACAGCTTCTTCTATAGTTTGAGGTCTAGCTGCCTTGACTACGTATCTTATTTCTCCAATTAATCCCCAAATATAACGGGAGATTAACACTGGTTCTGGTGAAGCAAGAGTTGGCACTATTCTAGCATATTCGAAGAATATTTTAGTGTATCCCTTACTATCTACACCAGTCATCCTAAGGTTTAGGAATTTGTTTGCTATCTGTTCCTTTTCATTAGGAGGGCAAAATTTCCTTTCTACCTTGTCCTTAAATTCTTCCCATTCCATATTATAGGTTCTATCACTTCCTTTGTTTGGAGGATAGTGTTCCACCATTCTAGCGCTGAATTCTTAAACAGATTAGAAGCAAACAGTATTTTATCTTCTTCAGCACACTTGCTTATCCTTAAGACTGCCTCAGTTTTCTCTATCCAGCGTAGGGTTGCAATGGCCCCTTCATTGCCTGAGAATTCCATTGGTTTACTAGACCAGAATTCTTTATAAGAACAACCATAAGGCATGGTTCTTCTTCTTTTGGGAATAGGCAATTGAAGTATTGGTCCATTGTTCACGCTATGCTCTGGTTCACTTGGTCGCTTACTGCTATGCTTACTTTTATTATTAGCATCCTTAACAGTTTGAAGAATAAATGGCATTGCATCTATAATTCCCTGTGCTACTATGTATTGGATAGCACTATTATCCACTTGATTGTTATTGTTATTGATGCTTGGATTCTCATTAACCACGTTAATGTTACTCTGGTTATCATTATTCAGATTTCCTTGGTTTCCTTCGTCGGCCATCTGAATTTTAAACAATTACCCCATATTAATATCACAAATAATATCTTAATATAGTTAATCACATGACACGCATTTTTTCCAAAAGCGTCGATCATTGCGACTATACTCTTTTCATATACTATTATGCGTCTATTACACACTAGTACTGAAATAAAATTACAATACCAACAGAAATAGAATCACACTAATAGTAATAAGCATCCGTACACACATATTTTATTTTTATTTTATTTTATTATTATTACTACCGTTTCCTCCATTCTCACATTCACGGATATGGATTTATCCAAAAATCCATATTGCACTCATCGTATTTCCATACGAGACGCTCTCCCACCTGACGCATTCTCTCACTTCTTTCTAAAATTTCCTCCCCAAAAGTCCTAAGTTCTTGAACGTTTTCTGCACTCATTGGGGGTGCAGGTTCTCGGACTGGGTTTGGAATCTGGGGTGCGGGTTCCTGATATGGGGGTGACAGTGCCTGAAATCGGTAAGGATCTTCTAAGATTTCCCTAATATAATCATCTTGGTAATAGGGATCTAAAGGGTCCATACCTGGGTAGGCTTCTATGTTCTGTATGGGTGGGTATTCCTGGATAGGGTAACGTTGCACAAAGTCCCTATTATCGTCCCACCAAGGGTCGTAATTTGAATCTAGGGAATTTGGTGCAGGTATCCTAGGGATTTCTTCTGGGTTGACGTCATGCATTTCCACTTGGTTTTCCGGATTTTCTATCTCCATAGGTTGATCTGGGTTTTGTGGTTGTGGGGCTACTAATTGTTCCAGACTTGGGTCAGCAGCAGTTGTAGCTAGGATATGGAAATTAGCTAGGCTTCTATTAAGCATATCCTGTGTATGGGCATCAGTCTTCCGCTTAGTGGCTGCTAAAACTCTTTGCTGTTGCAACTTTCGCATTCTCTTCCTACGAGCAAAAGCTTCCTTACTGAACCATCCTCGTTTCTTATGACGGAATGGCTCTTCTGACTGAGCTCTAAAAGCAAACACTCCTTCTTCCTGATCAGCAGAATACCCAGAAAGGGCAGGCTGTGATGAGGTACCTTCACTCTTAGGTGAATCAGACAACTGACGACTCATGTCTGAGGGTCCTTGATCACTCATACTGTAAACTAACAAATAGTCAAATAACACATAACAAATAATTACAGTTATGCATATATTTCCATTATTTCCTAACACAAAATTTAGAATTCTAAGTGTCAGCAGAACACTTCTTTGGCTCAGACCAGTGGCTAGGCTCTGATACCACCTTCTGTCGCAACCCCCGATCCCTGTTTCCCGGAAACGGGCGGACGCGATCTCAGAGTTTCGGTGGTATCAGTTATTTAATCTTGCAGCGGAATTTACATCAGGACCGTAGTTAGGAAATGTTTATCAGAGTAAAACCACCTCATTTAATATTAATAATCACATGGGTAGAACCCAAGTTTCTTAGTACAATACATTTATAGGGATAAACCCTATTTTATTGAATTTTAAAACATCGTTTATTTGGTAACTTTTATAGCCACATTTTCCCAAGCCTTCAGTGCTCTACAGCTGGCTTTTTACTAATTGGCTGTTACATAGGGTTACCTGAAACGTGTTTTAAAAACATTTGTCAGTCGGAAATACTGGTGAGTGAATCCCAGTTTAACCAAGTTTAAATAAAAGTCACAGTGAACCGTATTGAGAGCGATCACATTGTTTATGTCTACAAAATTACTCCATTAGTACTGTCAACCCTGACTTGTGGGTCATATTACCCATTGGCTAACTCATTGTCCAATGGTAACGTATTGTCATCCTCGACTTACTACTCACAGTGTAGTACATTTTGTATACAAAACCCCAACATACCGGCAGTAATTGAAGAACTACAAAGACTCAATCACTGCTATATTTCATAGTAAAACATTTAAGGTTTGGTAAAACATTACCAAAAAGATTAACAAAAAGAGGATAAACTCACTTTGCTATCTTAGACTTCTTGTAAGGGTTTCCTGGATATAATCTATAATTTATACAAATGTACATTGGTTAGTATCATAACCCTTTGAAAATATTAATGATACCTTCCCCGAGACGGCATTCCAACAACTACGTCGGGCAGAACCACAACAGTTGTTACGGAACCCTAAATCAATCGGGCAGCGTAACTATTACGAAACTAGGGTTATAATACTTACAACGGAGCAGAACCTCGCTAATTAGGGGTATACTACCCGACTATAATGCTTATAACTTCAGAAATTCGTTTAGAAAGAAAGATGTGAGCGACGGAAAGTGAAACCCGATGGCCTGCTTATATAGTTGCAAAACCTTATCCTCACGCGGCCCGCGTAAAGGTAAGCTAAGGCTTATGCGGCCCGCGTCAACACTCGGTCAACGTATAGCTTGTCTGGCTCACCAAGTAGACCCGCCACGATGTCGACACATGTCAGCTCAGGATGTTTCCGCGTTTGATAATCTCTCGCGGCCCGCGTCAATGTATGCTTAAGCTTACGCGGCCCGCTTGAACTAAAGAAATCAACGATTTCTGATTCTAGCCTTCATACCGCCCGCGTAAGGGTTTGAGGTAGGTTCACGCGGCCTGCCTCAGCCCTAAATTTAAACTTTTATATTTTATTTAAATACTATAACGTATTCCGGGCTTGGTTTTCACATACGGGGTGTATTTACAGACACATAAGGATATAATAGGGTGTCGGAAATATTATGAGAGTGTTGGTTTTACCGAGGGTTGTTACAGAAGAAAAGCTTGATCTGATACTGGAAGAGATCAAAAATCAAAATTCAGACATTAAAGCCTTATTAGAAACTGTCAAAGCTGTGCAGAAACAAACTGAAGATAACACTGCAACCCTTAACAAACTACAGGAGTCATCAGAAAAGAAAGAGAATTCTACAAGAAATTTAGACACAGATGGCTGAGGTTGCAAGTATAAGGGAAAGCTCAAGTTCTGGAAGAATCCTTGAAGAAATTCAGTTCTTTAGAGCAAACAGCAGCAGCAGCATGGCTGATTCTCTTGAAAAACTGATGTTGGAATGGTCCACCAAAAAGAATCAAGATCAACTGGAGTTTCAGAAGATGAAGAAACAAGAAGAATTAAATGCTCAAACTCTTGCTAATGTTCAACTGATAGTAAAGAGGTTGCAGTACAATGTTTCCAGACTGGCAAATGTTGATTTACATGAACTAAAAGCTCCAATCCCACAAGGTGAATCAGCAGGAAAGTCAGAAACTCCTCAACAACAATTCAAACAACCAGAAGTCACTCAACAAGATCCAACCAAACAATCAGAAGCTTCAGCAACACAAAAACAGAAGCAACTCATGGGTCCTCCTCCTAGTAGGACAAAATTACTCATGGGTCCTCCAACAAAAACATCAAAGCCAGACACATCAAAGATACCAACACAAGAAGCTGTTCCAGTTAAATCATCATCCATGGCTCTCACAGGTGAAACAGAATTCAGCAAACAACTTAATGTAAAAGAAAAGAGAAGAATGGAAGATGAAGTGACTTCCTCAAAAAGACCAAGAACAGTGATTGGAGAAGATCCAGAAGGAAAACTCAAAGAATTCACAATGCTGAAATGTGATCTACACACAATTATGTATCCTGAAGAACACTTGAAGCATTACTACTGGAACAAACAAGAAGATAAAAAAGAAAGGCCACTCTCTCCAATAAGCAGAAATATTGTTCAACTCAGAGATGAAGGAAACTTAGAAATGTTGCACAAACCAGTTACAAATCAAATAGTTTCCGTTGAAAGATTTATCACTATCAATAGTCAAGGAGATGTCTTAGATACTTATGGACTGAACAAATACACCTTGATCAGAGAAGATAAAAGTGATACAATTATTACTGATGGATACTTGGCTGATGATATTCACCCACTGGGTTTAGTAAAGTTGAAGCAACTCATTGATAAAGATAGTAGCAGCGCAGTTGTGATCAGAAGAGCTCTGGACAACATCAAGAATGCAGGAGAAAAGTTATATCAGAGGGCTGCACTAACAGACTTTGACTTGTGTATCAACTTTGAGTACATCAAAAAGGTACTAACACCTCCTCCTAACCTAATAACACCATTCCAGCTGAAATTCCTCCCAACAAAGTAAGAACTGGAGCTATCTTTGACAAACGAGAAATGTGTGTGGTTTTCAAAGATGCCTATGATGAGAAAGCTCTGTTCAGAGTCAGTGAAATAAATAGGTATTCAAATCAAACTCTGAAATATATAAAGAATTGCATGAATGAGAAACAAGAGCAGCTCAAGAAGAAGGGGAAGAACAATGAACAACTGAGGAAGGCAATTGAAGATATCATTGAAAAATGGATGGAAGCTAGAGGTTGGTATAAAGAACTTTACAAAACAACTCAAAAGGCAATTAATTACAAGAAAAGGTTGAAACCAGGAGACACGTACAGAAGTGGTGTGAAGATCAATTGATGAATTCATGAGTTTAAATTTCTGTTTTTGAGAAACAATATTTTTATTTTCTGTTTTGAACACTGGTTCATTTGATTCTGTTTCATGTTTCTGAATTTAGTTGTTTGAACTTTCTTTTTAAGGATTAGTTGAAGTTTGTTTATGTTTGATATAGATAGTTCATTTTCTTACAATACTTAGGGGGAAACTGTTAGGAAACTTTATTTGTAAGTATTGAAGAAAATCCAAATCAGCTTGATCTATGAAGAAGATAAAGTCCTGAAGATCAAACAACAAGAAGAAACCGGATTAGGACAACTGAAATGAACAACATCTACTTCAAAGAATCAAAAGTTGGTCAAAGAACTAATGAAGATTATCAAAGAAGGTCATTCTGATGGATCTGATGATATTTCTGATGAAATATCATCAGTTTCTGGCAATTCTGATCATCAGATTTTCTGATGATTTGTTCACCGGAATTTCTGATGAAGTGGTTATCAGAAATTCTGATAAAACCCCATTTGTCTAAAAATCAGTTCTATCCTGCCACAATAACCGAAGCAAGTTGACATTATTGGATATCATGATGACAAAGTCAACTTGATTATTGGATTCAATGAATATATCAAGGAGCTACTTTTTGCAGGACATATACATGAATAAACACATGTTTATTCATGTATCCGAGACCTCTATAAATAGAAGGCCCATCAAGCAAAGAACAATGAGTTAAGCTTAGCATTCAATACATACTACAAACTCCATTGTCCTTTCACCTCAGAATTCACAAGTATTCATTTGTAATAGATAATAATCTTACAATCACCTTGTAAACCATTTTGTTTCAAAGTGATATAAACTTGAAAATTCTGTAGGTCTTGTTTCTTGAAAGTCTGATTTCTATTTCCGCACACTATTTTCACAATTGTTGAAATCACTTGCCATATTACGTGAAAAGAAGTTTTTAAGTCCAAAACTGGGACCAACAATAATTATCTAGAATAATTATATATCCGCGAGAAACGAGATTTACTATTTATACGAGTTATAAATAATGTAACGTTTAATTACTTATTTAATTAAACTTTGTTTTTCGGGCTTCGTATCGCGTCTGGGCTTGAACTTATTATATTGAGCTTCGGGGCATAAGAGATAATTAGAGATGATTAGTAGGGTTATTGTAGTTAACCTAAATATATATTATTATATATATATTAACTAAATCATCTTCCTTTTGAGGCACACTCTGCCGTCAAAATACAAAAGGTTGAAATCATCACCATTTGGTGATTTCGAACAGCCCACTCACAGGGACATAGCAAATAGCCAATTGATAAATTGTGTTATCCTCTTTGTGATTCAGATGAATAAAAGGCAAGCCGTGTTCGTGTTCTAGCACTCGTTCGTTGTACCTTGGTGTCTCAAACGGTTAATCTTTAACCATTAAGGTATACTTAATCTCATCAGTAGATTAATAATTTGTGTATCGTATTTGCTTGTTTGTAACCATGATCCTGTTCGGTTCACTTTTGGTGTTGACTATTTATATTTATCCCACTGCGTTTTTATTAATTATATATTCAATTAATAAAATATATCAAACCCGTTTTGATGAAAAGTAAAGTTGACACCACTGAATTCCAACAGTGGTATCAGAGCCACGCTTACAACATGCAAATCGGAACCAGTTTTTTTAACCAGTTATAGATCTCAAACTTTAACTTATTTAAAGTTTCAGATCTAAATATCTCTTGGGAAAAAAAAGTTATTTGGTCAAAAGTTTTATTTATTTTTATTTGACCAAAAGATTGCCCACTTTAATATGATTGTGTTGAATATGTAAATCTGGCCGACCTTGTACTTGTATTTTTGTTCTTGTTTTGTTTTGTTTTGTTTTTTGTTTTATGGTTTTTGGCCCACTTTGTGGCTCAAAGTTGTAATAGATTAGGGTTTCAATTTTATTATATTTTTATTATAATGTTGAAGACCCGAAGACAAAACTGAAGACATTACAGGAATCAAGGAGGTGCTAAAGACAACTAGATGCACTAGGTCCATCCTTGTGGTTGTTTGTTACCCCGTGACCTAGTTTGGTCTTGCTATTTGGCTCTAGCAAGATCAAACAAAATGGCCTAAAGATTTACATATTTATTTTTGCTATTATGGTTGCTTTTATCATATAAGTTGTTATATAACATACCAACCTAATACCAAACTTTTAAAAGGTGTTTTAAAATGTTCACAATTAATTATAACAAGTTCTAAATTGTTTTTTACAACTTGTAAATATTTGTTATAAAACAAATAGTTTATTTTAAAATAAATAATAACCATTAGAGTTTTTGAAATTTAACAAGTTTTAACTTTCTAAAACTCATAACTTAATAGTTTTAAAACTATTAACTTTTATATGGTTATACAAGTCGCGACAAACTTAGTTTTAATAGGTTATTTAAAATTAAGTGCTTGAGAGATGAAAGGGTTCATCAAAATGTCACGACTAAATATATAATAAAATTGGCTCTTACGACCCTATTTGGTAAATATTAAATTAACCATAATTAAAATTAATAGTCTATGCCATCCTATCACAAGCTACACTTGGAACGTAAAAGCGAACCATCAGTGTTTGGAGCCACAGCACCACACTTGATATATAGCATATCCTTCCAAGGTGCAAGGGTGTCGTTGACACATCCGGCCCTTCCACAAGTACATCTTTTAGGACGACTATTACATTTTCTTTTCTCATCACATGCTCCAGCTGTCTCGAAAGTAAAAGGTCGGCATAGATGAGGCTAAACGTATCAATGCATAGACAAAAGTTGTCTTAGCGGCCTCATACTCGAGAGTTGTGTAATTCTCACAATTGACACTCGTTGTCTGTCTGCCTAGTCACTTACTAAAGTGCATGCCATAGCTGCCTTTACTACTGACATAGCCAGATTCTCTTTCCTTGTTCTAATTACTGTAATGGGTCACTAATTAAATAAGGAAATATACATCGAAAATACTAATTAAAATATCTTTGCTTATGTAACAGATGTCTAATGAAAACAACTCCTTCGTTCTCAAGTCTATACTTGAAAGGGAAAAACTGAATAACACCAACTTTCTCGAATGGCACCGCAATCTGAGAATAGTTCTCAAGATGGCGAAAAAGCTATATATCTTAGAGGGCCCAGTCCCTACCAAGCCTGAAAGTAACACTACTGCTGCTCGTAAGGCACTGGAAAAGCATAACGAGGATGTCGTTGAGGTAGCCTGCCTTATGCAAGCCACCATGTCTCCTAAACTTCAGAAGAACATGGAAGATAAGGATGCTTATGACATGATCCAGCAACTGAAAGGCATGTTTCAGAAACAAGCCAGACAGGAGCGATATGACACCATGAAGCAGCTCATAAGCTGTAAAATGCAAGAAGGATCGTGTGTTAGTACTCATGTGCTTAAGATGAAAGGGTACATTGACAAGATGAACAAACTTGGTTATCCCCTGCAAGATGAAATGGCAGCGGACTTCATCTTGAACTCTCTCCCTAGCTTGTATGACCAGTTCATTATGAACTATAATATGAATGCTTGGGTGAAGACTGTGCCTGAGCTACATGGTATGCTCAAAACGACCGAGATGAACATTCCACATAAAACCAACCAAGTTCTGATGGTCAAGTCTGGTGGTGTTAAGAAGCCCAACAACAAGAAAAGGGCTCATAACAGCAGAGGCAAGAAAATGGTTGTTGTTGCTGCCAAATCTGCCACCAACAACAAGCAGGTTGCTAAACCACCCCCTCCCTAGGAGCGTCAATGCTTTGAATGCAACCAAATGGGGCACTGGAAAAGGAACTGCCCGCAGTATCTAGCCAAGCTGAAGGCGAACAAGGCCAATAACGTTGGCACTTCTTCAGGTATTCTCATTTATGTTATTGAGATTTTTACTGTCTCTAGCAACACATGGGTATTTGATACCGGGTGTGGTTACCACATCACTAATGTTTTGCAGGAGCCTGAAAAGTGGAGGAAGCTGAAACAAGGCGACATGGAACTCATCGTTGGTGATGGGAAAAGAGTGCCCGTTCTTGCAACCGGCACATTTCATTTTTCATGTCCTTCTGGCCTTGTAGTTAATTTAAACAATTGTTTGTTTGCACCTGGTATAACCAGAAACATTATTTTGGTTTCCCTTTTGTTTGAACAAGGTTCCAAGTACGTTTTTATTGGTATTTCTATTTCTGCCTACTTGAATGATGTCTTTCATTTTGAGGCTAAACCTCAAAATGATATTTATGAGATCGATGTTCAAACATGTAAAACATGTATCATCTTTCTAAGTGTAACAAAGCTGGTATTAATGAAACCTTTCTATGGCATTGTAGACTTGGCCACATAAGTAAGGCACGCATAAAATGGCTCCAATCCGAGGGGATTCTTGAATCCACTGCACAGGACTCCTTTAATGATTGCGAATCTTGTTTAGCTGGCAAACTCACAAAGCGTCCCTTCACTGGTGTTGGTGAATGGGCCAATGGTCTGCTAGGACTCATTCACACTGATGTATGTGGCCCTTTCAGAACCATAACAAGAAATCATGAAAGATACTTCGTTACTTTCATCGACAATTATAGTCGATATGCTTATGTCTATCTTATGAAGCATAAGCATGAAACTTTTGAAAAGTTCAAAGAGTTTCAAAACAAAGTAGAAAACCAACTTACTAGAAAGATAAAAATACTTCGATCAGATCGAGGTGGCGAATACCTCAGCTTAGTGTTTCTTAATCATCTGAAGGAGTGTGGGATAATTTCAGAACCCACTCCACCTGGCACACCCCAACTTAATGGAGTGAGCGAAAGGAGAAATCGAACCCTACTTAATATGGTTCGATCGATGATGTGTAGAACTAACTTGCCTCACTCCTTTTGGGGTCATGCTCTTATGACTGCCGCCCGCATTGTCAATCTGGCTCTGACTAAAAAGGTAAACAAAACCCCATATGAGATATGGCATTAGCGTAAACCCGATTTGGAATACCTAAAAGTATGGGGATGTGATGCGTACATCACAAGTGATGCTGATGATAAGCTCGATCCTCGAGGCGAAAAGGTTGTTTTCGTCGGATACTATAAAAGAAGTGGATATTATTTCTACCATCCTGATGCAAATGTTATTTCCATCAAAAGGAAGGGGCACTTTCTCGAATAAGAACTTCTTAATCGAGGAACTGGAAATAATGTGGTTGATCTTGAAGAAATTCGAGAACTAACAATAAACCGCTGATGAAGTCGGAACGTCTGAACAACAAGAAATTGTTGCTGATGAATCAGACATAAACACAGGCGTTCGCAGAAGTAGCAGGACTCGTAAAGAACCCGACAGATACCTTTGGCATCTTGAAGGTACTGAAGTCTTGGTAGTAGATGAGTCTAATGACGAACCTGCTAACTACAAATCTGCTATCTCAGATCCTGAATTTGCGAAATGGCTGGAAGCCATGAACTCTAAGATGCAATCTATGCGTGATAATCAAGTCTGGGACTTGGTTGAGCTACCCCCCGAATCTCGGGCAGTAGGGAGCAAATGGGTTTTCAAGAGAAAACCCGATATGCATGGAAATGTACACACCTATAAAGCACAACTAGTTGCGAAGGGTTTCACTCAAACTCAGGGTATTGACTATGATGAGACCTTCTCGCCCATTGCTATGATCAAATCGATCAGGATATTGCTTTCCATAGCTGCGTACTATGACTACGAGATATGGCAAATGGATGTCAAAACCGCTTTTCTTAATGGGAATCTCTCTGAAGATGTCTATATGGTTCAGCCAGACGGTTTTGTTGATCAAAAATATCCTAATAGGGTGTGCAAGCTGAATAAGTCCATTTATGGACTCAAGCAGGCGTCTCGTAGATGGAATCTTCGTTTTGACCAAAAGATCAAAGAATTTGGTTTTGTCAAAAAAATGAAGATGAGCCTTGTGTTTACAGAAAGGCTAGTGGGAGCACTATATCATTCCTCATCCTGTATGTGGATGATATACTGATCATTGGAAACAACGTCCCTATGCTTAATGAAGTTAAACACTATTTGGGAACTTGTTTCGCAATGAAAGATCTTGGAGAAGCAGCTTATATTCTAGGAATCAAGATCTATAGGGATAGATCTAAGCGGCTTCTTGGGCTAAGTCAAAGTACATACATAGACAAAATGATGACACACTTTAAGATGGAAAACTCCAAGAAAGGAGGTGTTCCTATGACTAAAGGGACTGTGTTGAACAAATCGCAATCTCCTTCAACGGACATTGAAATTAAGCGAATGGAAGCAGTTCCATATGCTTTAGCGATTGGTTCTATCATGTATGCTATGTTATGTACTAGACCTGACGTCTCGCATGCTTTAAGCATGACTAGTCGTTATCAGCAAACTCCTGGCATCGCCCATTGGACTGCTGTCAAGAACATTCTGAAGTATCTGAGAAGAACTAAAGATATGTTCTTAGTATTTGGAGGAGTAGAAGAAGAGCTCACTGTAAGATATTACACTGATGCCAGTTTTCAAACTGACCGAGATGACTCTCGCTCACAATCAGGTTTTGTATTCACTCTAAATGGAGGAGCTATCTCATGGAAGAGTTCCAAGCAGAGTGTGGTGGCGGATTCAACCACCGAATATGAATATATAGCCGCATCAGATGCTGCAAAGGAGGCTGCTAGGATGAAGAAATTCATAACTGACCTCGATGTGGTTCCAAGCATTAAGAAACCTATCGAGATATTATGTGATAACACGGGTGCTATTGCTCAAGCCAAAGAGCCCAGATCTCATCACAAGGCCAAGCACATTCTAAGAAAGTTCCACTACATACGGGAAATTGTGGAACGTGGAAACATCATGATAAGCAAAGTAAACACAGATCAAACCCTAGCAGACCTGTTTACTAAGCCCATGACTCAGGACAAGCATGATCAGCACATGGGTGCTATCGGGCTTAGATTAGCTAGCAGTGTGTTTTGATTTAGTATTTGGATGTACGAACTTTTAACAGTTGTACTTTTGAATTCATTTTTGATTTACTTGTTAAACGCAATTTTGAATCTTATAACTGTGTTCGATTTTAATACGTTTAATCCATGAATCTTGCATTCTAAACTATCCGTAGTCGGTTAAACTCGTGGGAATGATTCTGAATTAAGACTAATATGACTTTGGACTCAAGGAGTTAACTTCCAAATTCACATACCTCATTAAGAATGACGTTGGATGTAACTCGCATCAAATCATCTTCATGGATCTTAGTCATAAGATGCTTTGATATTGGTATACTCATTTAGTATCCTTTGACCTAAGATACATATTAGAACTTTCGTTTACCAAGGATTATTCTTTGATTACTGTCAACCGCTGTCGCGTAACTGCCAATCATAAAGGCTTTAATTGGGAATAGTTCTGAAGTTCAGTGGGAGTTGTATGTAGTCGATATGGGATTATGTACTCTTACATGATATGTAACAGTTATACATTGTGGCGCCCTCGTTGATTCAAACTGGTGAAGTGTAAGACCTTACCCAAACTTACTGTGTGTTTGTTCGGACCACTTTGACTCTTGATCGAGAACAATAATAATTGAACACCATATGAGAATGAACTTAATCCATGTCTCATTGATTCAATTTATGTCTTTTACAGAAAGGATGAATGACAACAATTACCATAAGTCTATTGTCTTGCAATAGTAAGTTGTTACTAATGGCAAGGTGTTTTGGTTAATGACTTTAAAGTGTCATACCTTGTTGAGGGCAGCCATGTGTGATGGGATTTTAACATGTTTATCAAAGTGATTTCATCCGTATAAAATCAAAACGCAGCGGAAATAATATTTAAAACATGTTACTTTTAAGATATAAATTTCATTTATATGCAAAATCCCAAAACCTAGATCCATATATGAATATGCATACTATCAAACACAACCATAGGGTGTTTAGAATACTATCTTCTTGGAGTAATAGGATGATGAAACGGATGATGCTTCTTGAACGGTTGCCTTCAAGAGTAGAAGACCTCAAGCTTGTAACAAACACCACGAGTTTAGCAAGGATTTTTAACACTTGAATCAAAAACGAAAAGCTCCTTGGAAACCCTTTGTGACCGAAAATTTTAGAGAGGAAAAACAAGTCTTCCACTTTTTTTTGTCATAAAAAATGGTTATAAAAGTATGAGAGATGATCACCTCCATTCCACCCAATCACATGCCTTCTTACACATGCAAATGCATGAAAGGTAATTGGACCAAAAATCATGTCTTGGGAAGACATATGGGGGGCGGCCCACATGGGCATTTTTATAAAAAAAAACAAATTTCTTTTATAAAAATTTAAGTCTTGTTTAATTTTATAACTTTTATAAAATTATAACATCACATATTATAAGACTTATACTACTTTTATTATGTTATTTAACCCATTAAATAACAAAATAAATTTTTCTCTCAAAATGAATTATCCATATAATTTATTAGTTTCTCAAGTGTAATTATTTAGAAAAGCAATTTCTAAATATTGTAAGTGTTAATATTTATTTGTTTGATCATATCATAAATAAATATTATAAGTGTTTGTCTAGCTTGTATTTGGGTATGACTCGACTTGGATCATAACGTACTAGCCATATCAATCTAATATGTGTCTTGGGCATACAGACTCCAACAATCTCCCACTTGCACAAGATACATCGAAGATTGATGCAAGTAGTAAAGACCACCTAACTATAGTTTACTACCCCTAATACGTATGACTTTATGTCCTATTCAATAACATCATCCCCTTCAAGTCCCTTACTTGAACATGATTTAGGTGAATCTATCATTTATCCTTTCGTTACAGATGTCATGTAAAATCCAGAGACATAGAGTGATCACTCTCTGTTGATTTAACTTTAGCAGGCCTTAGACATCTTACTCTCAACGAATAAGAGGAACCACTCCCTTCTTGACTACATACGTCTCTCACAATCACCTTGTACCACACCTGAGTTTAGCCTTATGTACTGCCTTATTACAGACAACGAAGAACTAGGTCAAGGTATAGTACTTGGTGAATATCAAGACCCAATATGTATCTCAGGTAAGAGGATACTATGATATTCACCTTTACTCAAATTTACTTATGATCAATCATAAATGATTCCATGCAGTAATATTTGAGAGCGAGTCAGTCCAATATTTGTATCCCATAAATATCTATGAACTTTGGTAGCAACACTTTACTCTATATTCATATCTAATGAATATCCACCAATCCAAATTCATAATAGTCTTACATTCATATTTGTTCCCACAAGTATGATCGACTACGGACATTTAGAATAATTAACTTATTCATGGATTTAAACACGCTAATATGAAACGTAACTCAAAATACCATAAAAGAGTTAGAATAACAATTGTTTCAATATCCAAATACAAAATAGATCAAATCCAATCACTATAATATCGAAGTCCTAAGGCACATGTACGACCCTCATGTTTTGCCCGGTCAAGGAGCTTCGTGAGTGGATCCGCAATGTTTTGATCGGTGGGAACTTGGCGGATACATATGTTTCCTTTTTCAACTTCATCCCTTATGTAGTTGAATATCCGCTCAATATGTCTAGTCTTTTGGTGTGCACGGGGTTCCTTGATTTGAGCAATCGCACCCTCGTTATCACAAAAGATCTCTAGGGGGTCTTGAATGGTAGGGACCACCCCTAGGCCGGCTATGAATTTCTTCAATCATGCAGCTTCTTGGGCTGCCAAAGAAGCGGCGATGTACTCTGATTCTGTAGTGGACAATGCTACCACGTCTTGTTTTGAGCTCTTCCAAGAGACTGCTCCTCTATTTAAAATAAAGACATACCCCGATTGAGATCGAGAATCACTTCGATCGGTTTGGAAACTCAATTCTGTAGTGGACAATGCTACCACGTCTTGTTTTGAGCTCTTCCAAGAGACTGCTCCTCCATTTAAAATAAAGACATACCCCGATTGCGATCGAGAATCACTTCGATCGGTTTGGAAACTCGCGTCCGTGTAACCCTTTACAATGAGTTCCTCCTCACCAGATCCATATATTAAAAGCATATCCTTAGTTCTTCTAAGGTATTTTAATATGCACTTAACAGCCTTCCAATGACTGTTACCTGGATTTTGCTGGTATCTACTCGTCATGCTCAAGGCGCATGAGACGTCCGGTCTGGTGCATATCATTGCATACATGATGGATCCTATAGCAGATGCATATGGGACTCCTTTCATTTTCTCTTGCTCATCCTTTGAGCTTGGACATTGAGATGTATTCAATATTGTCCCCTTTTGAATAGGTACAAAACATTTCTTAGAGTTCTCCATTTGGAACCTATTCAAGACTTTGTCAATGTATGCACTTTGGTTTAAACCTATCAAGCGCCTTGATCTATCCCTATAGACCTTTATTCCCAGAATGTAGGCGACTTCACCAAGATCCTTAATGGAAAAACAACTTCCAAGCCAAGCTTTTACACCTTCCATGGTTGGAATGTCATTTTCAAATAGTAGAATGTCATCGACATGCAGTACTAAGAAAGTAATGATACTCCCACTAGCCTTCTTATACACACAAGCTTCATCGCCGTTCTTGATGAATCCAAAATTCTTAATTTCTTCATCAAAACGGTGATTCCAACTTCTAGATACTTGTTTCAATCCATAGATTGATTTCTTTAACTTGCATACTTTGTTAGGATGTTTTGGATCGACAAAACTTTTAGGCTGAACCATATAGACATCTTCATCAAGATATCCATTAAGAAAAGCCATTTTGACATCCAATTGCCAGACCTCATAGTCATAATATGCAGCTATGGCAAATAATATCCTGATTGACTTTAGCATTGCCACAGGAGAGAAGGTCTCATCATAATCAATCCCTTGAGTTTGAGTGAAACCTTTTGCTACAAGTCTTGCTTTATAAGTATCCAAGTTACCATGCATATCTGTTTTCTTCTTGAAAACCCACTTACTTCCAACTACTTTAGAGTTAAGTGGTGGCACAACCAATTCCCAAACTTGGTTGTCATACATGGATTGCATCTCTATGTTCATGGCTTCAAGCCATTTGTCACAATCAGATTTTGACATTGCATCATGGTATGTGGTTGGTTCATCTGAATCCACCACGTAGCATCCATCCATGAAAAATCCATATCTTTCAGGTGTACTACTAATTCTACCAGATCTGCAAACATTTTGTGCGTACTGATCAACCTCTTGTTGAGTGCTAGTATCAACCAAATGTGTATCGTCTTGTGGTTCTTGATCCTCCTCAAGTTCCACTGTTCTATCACTAGTTCCTTCCATAAGGAACTTAGCTTCTAAGAACTTACCCTTTCGAGCAACAAATACCTTTTGCTCGGTTGTGTCGTAGAAATAATATCCTATATCATCTTTAGGATATCCTACAAAGATACACTTAGTAGATCAGACTTCCAATTTATTTGGAGTGCATTGCTTAACATAAGCTTCACAACCCCAAACCCTTAAGAATGATAATGATGGAGGGTTTCCATGCCATATTTCAAAAGGTGTCTTTTCCACTTTCTTGGTTGGGGCCATATTTAGTATGCGAACTGCGGAGAGCAAAGCGTAACCCCAAAACGATAGAGGTAATGTGCTTCTAGCCATCATAGATCGAACCATATCTAATAGAGTTCGATTTCTCCTTCACCATTGTGTTGTGGTGTTCCAGGTGGAGTAAGTTGTGAGATAATCCCACAACTCCTAAGATGATCTTGAAAAGCACCACTAAGGTATTCACCTCCTCTATCGGTGCGAAGGACTTTGATTGTTTTCTTGAGTTGATTTTCTACTTCACTTTTGAAGTCTTTGAACATTTCAAACGCTTCATCCTTATGTCTAAGTAAGTACACATAACCATAACGACTATAGTCGTCGGTAAAGGTAATGAAGTATCTTTCACCATTCCTAGTTATCGGCTTAAAAGGACCACATACATATGAATGTATGATACCCAGTAAGTCTTTAGCCCTTTCAAAAGTTCCACTAAAGGGTGTCTTGGTCATTTTTCCTTGTAAACAAGATTCGCATACATCAAATGAATTATCTTCATTTGTATTCAAAAGACCATTTTTTTGAAGTGTATGCATGCGATTCTTGCTTATATGTCCAAGGAGACAATGCCAAATATAGGAATCACTCAAATCCATTTTGAGTTTCTTGTTGGTTACTTGGTACATTGAGCTATCATATGATGTGTTGTCTTGATCTAATTCATAAATACCATTTAAAGGCATAGCCTTAAAGTAAAACACATCATGCATAGAAACATAAATGTCTTGGTTAACAAATTTGAATTTAAAACCACATTGTCTCAAAAGGGAACCAGAAATTGTGTTCCTAGTCAAACTAGGAGCATATAAAACATTCTTCAAAATAACTTCCAAACCACTTGGAAGCTCTAAAACGTAGTCTCCTTGAGCTTCGACATCAACCTTTGCTCCGTTGCCCATGAAGAGACTAGCGTCTCCCTTCTTATAATGTTTATTTCTTTTGAACCCCTGCAACAAATTGCAAATATGAGTTCCACATCCGGTATCTAGTACCCATGTGTTAGAAGAAATAACATTAAGCTCAACATGTATCATAAAGATAGTACCTGAGGTTTGCCCTGCATCCCTCTTGTTTTTCAACTCATTGAGATAGGTTGGACAATTTCTCTTCCAGTGTCCTATCTCACCACATCCAAAACATGGGTCATTCGTAGCAACCTTTTGCTTCTTCTCCTTTGGTTTGGTGGGTTCTGCTTTAGCTTTTCCCTTTCCCTTGACGTGTCCCTTTCTTTTAGCATAGTTTGCTTTAGAGTCGGGGTGGGGCCTCTTCTTGTTGCCTCCTTCATTGATCGCAAGGAGGGGTAAAGCCTTTTTGCCCATTCCTGCTTCGGCCGTTTTGAGAATTGCATGAAGTTCACCAATGCTCTTGTCCCATCCATTCATGTTGTAATTCATTACAAAGCTTTCGAATTTCTTTGTTAAAGAGTTGAGGATCAAATCCGTAGCCAACTCTTTAGAGACGGGACAATTTAGCCGTTCGAGGCGATCAATGTGGCTTTTCAACTTGAGAACATAAGATGATACCGATTGGGTTTCCTCCATTCGACATGCATGAAGCGCCCGAACAGTTTCGAAGCGTTCTACCCTTGCTTGTTGTAGGAACATTTCCTTTAACTGGATAATCATGTCGTATGCCCCGTGATGTTCAAAATCCTTTTGAATTTCGGGAATCATAGTTCCCAACATGAGGCATGAGGCTTGCATGGAGTCCTCGGTATACTTAACCCAATCATTGTAGGCTTCCACATCTTCCACGTTAGGTTCATTGGGAATAGGATCGTCCAACACATAGGATATCTTCTCTTGCTTGAGAACGATTCTCAAGTTTCGAAACTAATCCATGAAGTTGTTATGGTTGAGACGATCCTTTTCAAGGATGGTTCTTAGTGATAGGTTTCAGACGGTTTGGTTAATCGGGTTTGCATTGTTAGCGGCCATCTACAAAATTTAACAAGTTCAATTTAGTATTTTCGATATTATTATATTTTAATCATTAATACCCTTTTGTGTCTTAAAGACTATTAATAATTAAAATCTAGAATCCAACGTTACATTTAAATATTGGTTATGTGACCTTTATCCCTCTATTTAAATTAACAAGGTAGTCCACGTTTGACAATTGCAACTCTTTGCAATTTCTAGCCATATAGGATCGGTTAAACATCTTTATGTTTAGTTGGCATGTTTAATCCCATCAATACCTTTGTCCCCATGCTTCGGTGACCTTAAGTTCATGGTTTCCAAATCAAGTCGTCCAACTTACACACACGTGTGAGTTTATACACATAAGTGGTTAGGTGACTTTTATCCCATAAACATGGTAAACCCACCTCGAACATACAAGCTCCCTCAAATGTGGTTAGGTGACCTTTATCCCACAATAAGAGTTCCCAAGTGTTTCGAGTGTTGTATAAAAGGATGGTGTTTGACTTGTTTTATAAAAGGGTTTTTAATTATTCAAAATTCTAGTTTAGAAAATATTATGTACCATACATTTGCATGCATTCAAATCAATGGTACTTTAGTGAAAACTAAATTTCAAGGTTCTTTTTAATAAAACCCATTTTATTATAAAATCATTATTTTTTAATAAAACCTTTATTAACCATTTTAATGATTTTCTTAAGAACCAATTTTACGCTTGTTGTTGATTATTAATTTGTTAAGTCATGCATATCGACATATCATCTAAAACAACAAAATAAGCAACCAAACAAGCATATCATACATAACAATAGGTGCATAACCATAGTCAACTATTTTGACAACACTTGTTAGCCTAAACAAGTGTGCCAAAAGGTCCTTCCTAAGGGGTGAAAAATGACACAAGCGATGTGTCGTTGAACTCCCACTTGATCCCGCATCCAAATGCTTCAAGTCTCCTTCTTGTGTTGTGATTTCTTCACTTTCTTTGAGCTTCCAAAAGTCTTTTATATTCAGCTCCAAACTCCTTTGGACTTCAAAAATGTGTTTTGGTTATAGGGTTAAAACCCGTTGAGAACCATGAAGTTCTTTGGACCGAATATGGCCAAACCAAAACCGCATTTTTGTGTGCATCTTCTTTTACAAAATATATCCTAATACATTTTTCTAGTAAAATAAAATGCACGTAATCTATTTATTTTACATACCAAATGAAAATAAATAAATTACATATCTTACAAATGGAAGAACAAAATAATAATTATTACAACCCATTGAAATAATAATAAAATAAATCACAACACAATCATTCAACATAAGGTCATGGCTAGGTTATATGCACCAAAATATATATCCACATATATATATATATATAAATCAAGAAGCATAAAAAAATAGTTCCCTTTTATGACCATTTTTGGTTATGTATAAAAAACCGAAAAGGTAATTTTTGACCAAACAAACAAATCATCCAAATGAAATAATTTTTCAAGATTTCCTTATGCATGTAAGAAAATAATCTTGAAAAACAAAGGGATAACCATATTAAAATTTTCGGCCATAGGGTTTTATTGTAACACCCCGAAAACGGGTTTGGTAATCAAAACTCCGTTAATACTAAAAGACGGGTAAAGTACCGTTAGTAGTAAAAAAAAAAATAACCCGGTAAATATTTGGATTTAAATAAGAAATCCTAATATTAAATACGAGCGAATCAAAGTTTTAAGGAATTGAATTTATAAGGGCCCTAGTTAACGGGACTTAAAATAAAACGGGTTTTTAACTTACCGAACCTACTAAGCTGACTAGGAATAATTCTAACCTAGTTAGATAGTGACTTATGAGTGGGTTAAAACACTTAAATTATGAACTAAGGAAAATGGAGGGGCCAAATGTAACAACTGTGCTTGTAGTCATTGTGAATAGTTCTATTATCAATAAAACAATGTTATTTGATCCCAATGTTTGTTTGGTTGTGTTTTACATTTTTCATGTTTTGACTTTTGTCCAATTTCAAACTCTATATCACTTTCTGGAAAGTTATACGCAAACTGGTGCGTAAACGTACTTAGTTTAACGCGACAAATACTCCGGAACATCAACATATACTTAACATACCTTAAATAACCTTTACATAACTTAGAAATAAGTTTTGAAGGCTTTGGTATGGCAAAAACAAGTTAATTCGCTTACAGGGACTAAACTTGACAAACTGCGAAAGTATGCCAATTTAAACTGTAACGAACATTCCGGAACATGACCATAAGTTAAACACACCTTAAATATCCTTTACATAGCTTAGAAATAGGCTTTGAGGGGTTCGGTGTGCTAAAATAAACTTTTGGGTCATTCAGGGACTAAAAGCGTCAAAAAGTGCACAAGTTTGCACTTTCGCGCATAACTTACGTTCTGAATACATCCGGACATCCAAAAATTTATGTAAGCACTAAAATATTTTATTTTAGTGTTTGGCATGAGAAAAATCCATTCGTCGCGCAATTTGGATCGTTTTTCACGCTTATGCGCATTCCGTCGTAATTCAGCGAACATCGCGATCGTACGGCCAAACGAACCGACATCTGAGATATTTTTGAGCATGTTTCATGTCCACAATGTTTAGGCATCATTTTAGGGCCTTAAAGTTGGCTTTACGGGCCTTAGAAGTGTCGGAAATGGCCTTAAACACCAACAGGGACTGAAACTGTCAATATGCAAACTTGTTTCTGATCTGACAAGGCCATGCGGCCCACGTAAGATATGTGTGTATCCTTACGCGGCCCGCGTCAGTCCCCAGACAGCAGAAAACATGCAGAAACATTGGATCTGGTCCATTTCAATTGTGCACATGTTATTTATCAATACTATGGGCTGGTTTGATGTGCCCATGGTATTACAATACCATGGGTGCAAGTGTATGGCCAAGATTGAAGCACGTTTCCCGATAAACGATCCTAACGGCTAACCGAACACTATAAATACCCCATGCCTTCATTTGCAAAACCCACTAGAATTTTGATTTGAGAAACTCTAAGTTGAAACCATTGTTTCATACCTGAGTTACTTGGATCGAGATTAGCATTCGGGGACCCTTCGTAAGTATTCTTTCGTTCTTTTATTGCTTTTCGAGTCTGAAAGTCAAACTTTGTTTGACTTTCTGCGTTGACCAGTTTATGGTCAATGCGAAGTTCGTTTGAACTTCGCAACGTGATTGTAATCACGATGGTTATAGTCCCTTGGGACTATGCCTACTGATTACCACGTTGTCTAGGGTCGTAAGGGTAAGCGATCTAATAAATCGCTTATACCTTCGAACCCGACCCATTTGGTCGATCATTAGGATCCGACCAAACACATTAGGTGACCATAGTATATAGGGAATAACCTTCCGAGGTTATACCCTATGGTCACATCGTTTGAGTAGTTGTATGATAGGTAGTTTATATGCCTTAGGTAAATTACCAGAATACCCTTTTCATGTATAATTGGTAATTAAGCATATGTAACCTAAACTTTTGTCACATAACTGATTATGTAACATGTTTAGGCATATAACACTTGTCATAGGACTAGTTAGACGGTCCGAACGCGTTTCACGCAAACGACGCGTTAAAGTAGCATAAGCTACCTAAACGGGTCGTAATGGGTCGTAAGCACTTAGTTTAGGTTTCATTTAGTATGTAGGCTTTGTTAAACCATATGACACGAGTCTCTATACTCGTTTGGTTTACGAACCCTCATTCTATCTAAATCCTCCGATTTAGGTCCGGTTTATTAACATAGTTAACTATATTAGGTGCCGTTTGATTCCGTGATCTCTAGCATTGCTTGGTGGTTATCTTAAGACTTCTGAGCAATCTCAAGTGAGTACATAGACCCCTCTTTTACTGTTTTCCAAACTGTTTTGGGGTGAAACACATGTGCCTACTTGTTACTTTCATGCTTTCCTGTTTTCACATCATATACCTGCTATGTTTGTTAGTACATTATAGTACATGATTTCAGTACATTTCATGCTATGTATGCCCATTGTGTGCGTACTTAGTACATTGTTTTACTTTACATTTATGCTATGTATGTTGACTGATAGCATGCTAGCACATTGATTTACATGACTTTTCTGCTTTGTATGTTAACTTAGCATACTTAGTACATTGTTTTCATATGACATGTATACAACTGCTATAACATTTGGTTTGCACAAACGAGACTTATATACGTTCATTAACATTTGCTACGCCGCTCGGTAGTAAGTGTGGTACCATAGGACTTGACAAATCCCATTCCTAACATCTCGGGTTTGTTTGGATGTAAGGAATGACTGAATCCGAAAACATTTCTTTTGATAACCTTGACGGAAAGGGTTATCCGACTGTCTCAAGGCTTGAATGTATGCGTTAACTTACCACATAAATGTTTGTATCAATGTATCATGCATTACTTTGCAAAACATAACTTTTTGATATATTCAAAATACTTTGTTTTGTACATTTCTACATTTGGACTATGTGACAATACTTACTTACAATACATAACATTTGATACACATTACTTGACTACTTTTGGACTTATAAACATTTGACATGACTCATACAAGGACTTTTGACTGTTGGTTTAAACATAGACTTTATACATTGTTGGTTTGCTTAAGTGACTTAAGTAACGAGATGTGAGTAATATGATACAAGCATGGTGGATACGCCGCTGGTACTTCCTATATATAAGTGTTTGTATTATATTACATACCATAGCGTTATTTAAATCATTCAATTTGGACTTATACATTTTACACAAGTAACATGATTTTCACAAGACTTTGGTTTACAAACAATTTACTTTATACAACTTATTTTACTTGGTTATACATTTTAACCAAACATTATTCTTTTATTTATACATATCATCTGATCTTATCGCTTTTTAATGATTTACAAAACAAAACAATTTACAAGGTTCATGACTGACTTTTGATAAACAACTTTTTCTAAACTTATAAGTCATGAATTCTATTTTCACAAAACATATGTATCTCACAGTCATTTTTATGCTGACGTACCTATTTTCACATGTGTTTTCAGGAGCTTTTGCATAGGATGATGATCATGACACTAGGGCGGACCTGTGCCTTAGAGACATAAAACGAAGATAGACTTAGTTTAAATATGTTATAAACTCTTTGATTCCTGTTTAAAACAATGTAACTCTTATGTTGATAAATAAAATACAACTTTGTATGCCATGGTTATGAAACAATTAATTCTGTTACAACACTCCCCGACGTTTTCCGCCACGTTTTGTATGCTATACGTGGTCGGGGTGTGACAGAAGAGTTGGTATCAGAGCCAATGGTTATAGGGAATTAGGTTATTAGTAATGCTTTGACCTAGACTATAACCTTTCTAGGACCCTAACACAAGTTATCTTGTGTTTAGATCTTAAAACATGCACATCACCTATCCTTAGGTGATTATCAAAACAAGAACCCAATTTTTCCGAAATGATTTTTTTTGAAAAACAATCATCTGTTTTTGGATGATTTATTACAAGGTTTTGAACCCTCTATTGTAAGGTTTTGAACCCTCTGTTATATGGTTTTGAACCCCTTTGAATTTTCAAAATCTCGTCAAGGTTTTGGGTTTTAAATAATGTGAACACGTGCAAACTGGAAGGGTGAATGCCTGTATTCTGGGTTTTCTGTCTAGGCAAGCACTTCGTATATATCTCATCAGACGCGAGACCAGTTGTGCTTACCTGGGAATTCTTGGGATGACTGTTCACTTATAGGCGAGCATGTCTTCGCGATACATTATTTTTGACCCATTTACTTTGATTAGTCACTGTGTGTCATTTGTTTTCTTGGTAATGCGGACGAATGACCACCATCTTTGCTTTTGTTGATTTTGTTTCATCTCATTCTCTTCATTCAATCATCTCACTCGTTTCCTTTCATGATTTTCCTCTTTTAGAATGCCTCCTCGACGCGAGAACCAGATAGCGACTGCCGAACTGGCAGAAATTATTACGCAGCAGATGGCTGCTCAATTCCCAAATATCTTTGCTCAATGGAACCAAGCCAACAACAACAACAATGGTCCATGCAATTTCAAGACTTTTAACTCGGCTAAACCACTCAAGTTTAGTGGTTCTGAAGGAGCGACTGGGCTTCTTCAATGGTTCGAGAGCATTGAGAATACTTTTCGCCACGTGCAGTGTCCTGAGAATCGCAAGGTCGAGTTTTCTTCGAGTGTGTTTCAGAAGAGGGCTCTCACATGGTGGAACGGGGTTATGAGAGATCGGGGTGCAGAAGTTGCTCTAGCACAGACATGGGCTGAACTTAGAGCTCTTATGATGAGGGAATTCTGTCCTCGTCATGAACAGCGAGCGTTGGAGAAAGAGTTTGAGGACTTGAAACAAGACAGTGGCGAGTACAGGGCTTATACTGATAGATTTGAGGAGTTGAGTCTGCTTTGCCCGACTATGGTTACCCCACTCGACAAGGCTATCGAAAGATACATCGACGGCCTACCTGACTCAGTGCAAGACATCATTACTGGTAGTAACCCTGCTACACTCCGTCAGGTGATCGAGTTATCAGCGACATTGACTGAGTCGCAAGTTCGAAAGGGAAAGCTACATAAAAAGGGTGACAAGGGTAAGAAGCAGGCATCTGACAAGGAGGATAGCAAGAAAGGTCAAAACAAGAATGGGAAGAATTCTGGTTCCTCAAAGGGTTCAAGGAAGCGAAAGGCTTCCCAAAACTATGCCGTTACTGCACAGGCCCAAGCTGCACCAAATCAGCCTGCGCAACCACCCGCCAAGAAGCCTTATTTTGGCAATGCACCTTTGTGCAACAGGTGTAACGGCCATCACCTACCACACCTCCAGTGTCGTCAGTGCACCAACTGCGGAAGATCTGGTCATCTTGCCGCTACTTGTCGCATTCCTGTTAACCAGAACCAGGCAGTTCAGAACCAAGCCCAACAAGTTGCTCAGCCTCTTGCTCAGCAACAAGGTCAAGCTGCACGACCTCATTTTCCTCCTGGTTCGTGCTACAATTGTGGGGATCTGACCCACTACAGGAACCGGTGCCCAAGACTAGCCAACCAGAACCAGAACCCAAATCAGAATCAAGCTCCGGCTCGAGGTCGAGTCTTCAATATGAATGCTCAAGAGGCACAAGCAGATGATAATGTGGTGAATGGTACGTTCTTTATTAATAATCAGCCTGCATCTGTTCTTTTTGATTCGGGTGCCGACAAGAGTTTTGTGTCATTATCTTTTGAGCCAATGCTTCGCGTGTCTAGAACGAAACTAGGTAAACCTTTGACAGTAGAGGTTGCTAGTGGTGAATCCATTGTTCTTGATTCTGTTCTTCGCAACTGCCAGTTGAACCTTAACGACCATCTTTTTCCTATCGACCTCACGCCTATGCAACTTGGAAGCTTCGACGTTATTGTGGGTATGGATTGGTTATCCAAGCATCACGCAGAAGTAGTTTGTTTCGAGAAGATCGTTCGTGTGCCGCTTTCGACAGGCGAGATCCTACAGGTTCATGGTGAGAAACCGTCTGGTGGTCTCAAGCTCATGTCTTGTTTTAAAGCTCGGAAGTATCTCCGAAAGAACTATGTGGCTTTCTTAGCACATGTTACAGCAGATAAAGGCAAGGGTAAGTCTATTTCAGATATTCCTGTCGTTCGGGATTATTCCAAAGTTTTCCCTGAAGAGTTGCCTGGTCTACCCCCAGCACGCCAAGTCGAGTTCCGTATTGATCTCGTACCTGGTGCAAATCCCATTGCCAGAGCTCCATATCGTCTTGCACCGTCTGAGATGCAAGAGTTATCTAAGCAGCTTCAGGAGCTCTCTGACAAAGGTTTTATCCGTCCTAGCTTCTCACCATGGGGTGCTCCCATTCTTTTTTTCAAGAAGAAGGATGGATCTTTTAGGATGTGTATTGATTATCGTGAGCTTAACTAGCTTACCATCAAGAATCGATATCCCCTACCTCGCATTGATGATCTCTTTGATCAGCTATAGGGCGCTTCTTATTTTTCGAAGATTGATCTACGTTCTGGGTATCATCAACTTCGGGTGCATGAAGAAGATATTCCCAAGACAGCGTTCCGTACTCGTTATGGGCATTATGAGTTCACAGTCATGCCATTCGGTTTGACTAATGCTCCTGCTGTTTTCATGGACTTAATGAATAGGGTCTGCAAACCTTATTTGGATCAGTTCGTCATTGTTTTTATTGACGACATCTTGATTTATTCTAAGACGCGAGCTGATCACGAGCAACATCTTCGTCTTACTCTGGAACTCCTAAAGAAAGAGCAACTTTTCGCCAAATTCTCCAAGCGTGAATTATGGCTTAAAGAAGTTCAATTCTTAGGACATATCATCAACGAACAAGGTATTCATGTAGATCCCTCCAAGATCAGTGCGATTAAGGATTGGGATACGCCTACTACTCCCACTGAGGTTCGTTCTTTTCTTGGTCTAGCGGGTTATTACCGCCGCTTCATTGAGAACTTCTCAAAGATTGGAGTTCCTCTAACTGCTCTAACTCAGAAGAACAAACCCTTTGACTGGGGATTCAAACAAGATGAAGCTTTTCAACACTTGAAGCGGAAGCTTTGCGACGCGCCTGTTCTAACTTTGCCTGAGGGCAATGATGATTTCATCGTTTATTGCGATGCATCTAAATTGGGTCTTGGCTGTGTCCTGATGCAAAGGAACAAAGTCATAGCATATGCATCGAGGCAGTTGAAGATACATGAGAAGAACTACACCACTCATGATCTTGAGTTGGGTGCAGTTGTCTTCGCTCTTAAGATCTGGAGACACTATTTGTATGGTACAAAATGTGTGGTTTTCACGGACCACAAAAGTCTTCAGCATATCTTCAACCAGAAAGAACTCAACATGAGGCAACGACGTTGGGTTGAGCTTTTAAACGACTATGACTGCGAAATTCGCTACCATCCTGGTAAGGCGAATGTCGTAGCTGATGCGTTGAGTCGTAAGGAACGTACTAAGCTTCATTGTGTACGTGTTCAATCTGTTATTCAAGCTCGATCCGATGTCCAAGCACGCATTTCTCAGGCTCAGCAATCTTGTGTTTCACAAGGTTTGATGGATAAGGAATTTCCCTATCACATAACACCTGATCTGGAACTGAAGGACAATGGATCGTATTACTTCATGGACCGTTTGTGGGTCCCAAGCCAGGATGATCTTCGTACCTTGCTTATGGATGAAGCCCATAAGTCTCGTTATTCTATTCATCCGGGCTCAGATAAGATGTATAAGGATCTTCGCATTCACTATTGGTGGCCTGGTATGAAGAAAGACATTGCCTTATACGTATCAAAATGCCTTACTTATCTTAAGGTTAAGGCTGAACATCAGCGTCCTTCTGGTTTATTGGTGCAACCAGAGATCCCAGTTTGGAAATGGGAAAACATTACTATGGATCTTGTTACCAAACTTCTGCGCACTAAGAAAGGTCATGATGCCATCTGGGTAGTTGTTGATCGTCTTACTAAGTCAGCGCATTTCTTGCCAATCCGTGAAGATTTTCCTGCTGACAGACTTGCTAAAATCTATGTGGATGAAATTGTGGCTTGACATGGTGTTCCTTTGAACATCATTTCTGGAGAACCATGCAATCTGCTATGGGGACCCAACTTAACCTGAGCACAACTTATCATCCGCAAATGGATGGTCAATCTGAAAGAACAATCCAGACTCTGGAGGATATGCTTAGAGCTTGTGTGATCGATTTTGGTGGTAGTTGGGATTCACATCTTCCGTTAATTGAATTCTCCTACAACAACAGTTATCACACCAGCATCAAAATGGCTCTTTTCGAAGCTCTCTATGGTCGAAAATGTCGTTCACCAGTCTGCTGGAATGAGATCGGCGAGGCTCAACTTACTGGACCTGCCCTCATTTTAGAGACAACTGATAAGGTCAAGAAAGTTCGTGATAACCTTCAGACAGCTAGAAGCCATCAAAAGAGTTACGCGGACCCAAAATGCAAGCCCTTGGAATTTCAAGTCGGTGATCGAGTATTACTTAAGGTCTCACCTTGGAAAGGTGTGATCAGATTTGGAAAGAAAGGAAAACTTGCACCTAGATACGTTGGACCATTCAAGATCGTTAAAAGAATCAGAAAGGTAGCCTACAGACTTGAGTTACCTCCTGAACTTGGAAATGTTCATCCAACTTTTCACGTGTCCAATCTCAAGAGGTGTTTAGCTGATGAGAACCTCCACATACCACTTGACGAAATTCGTGTTGATAAAACACTGAAATTTGTTGAGAAGCCAGTGGAAATCATGGAACGTGAAGTCAAGTGGCTTAAACGTAAGCGCAAAGTTCGCTAGGAAGCTAAACGTGGACCCGAGTTTACTTGGGAACGCGAAGATCAAATGAAGGCGAAATATCCGCATCTTTTTCCACGAGTTTCCTCTAAATAAATTTCGGGACGAAATTTCCACAAGTAGGGGAGACTGTAACAACTGTGCTTGTAGTCATTGTGAACAGTTCTATTATCAATAAAACAATGTTATTTGATCCCAATGTTTGTTTGGTTGTGTTTTACATTTTTCATGTTTTGACTTTTGTCCAATTTCAAACTCTATATCACTTTCTGGAAAGTTATACGCAAACTGGTGCGTAAATGTACTTAGTTTAATGCGACAAATACTCCGGAACATCAACATATACTTAACATACCTTAAATAACCTTTACATAACTTAGAAATAAGTTTTGAAGGCTTTGGTATGGCAAAAACAAGTTAATTCGCTTACAGGGACTAAACTTGACAAACTGCGAAAGTATGCCAATTTAAACTGTAACGAACATTCCGGAACATGACCATAAGTTAAACACACCTTAAATATCCTTTACATAGCTTAGAAATAGGCTTTGAGGGGTTCGGTGTGCTAAAATAAACTTTTGGGTCATTCAGGGACTAAAAGCGTCAAAAAGTGCACAAGTTTGCACTTTCGCGCATAACTTACGTTCTGAATACATCCGGACATCCAAAAATTTATGTAAGCACTAAAATATTTTATTTTAGTGTTTGGCATGAGAAAAATCCATTCGTCGCGCAATTTGGATCGTTTTTCACGCTTATGCGCATTCCGTCGTAATTCAGCGAACATCGCGATCGTACGGCCAAACGAACCGACATCTGAGATATTTTTGAGCATGTTTCATGTCCACAATGTTTAGGCATCATTTTAGGGCCTTAAAGTTGGCTTTACGGGCCTTAGAAGTGTCGGAAATGGCCTTAAACACCAACAGGGACTGAAACTGTCAATATGCAAACTTGTTTCTGATCTGACAAGGCCATGCGGCCCACGTAAGATATGTGTGTATCCTTACGCGGCCCGCGTCAGTCCACAGACAGCAGAAAACATGCAGAAACATTGGATCTGGTCCATTTCAATTGTGCACATGTTATTTATCAATACTATGGGCTGGTTTGATGTGCCCATGGTATTACAATACCATGGGTGCAAGTGTATGGCCAAGATTGAAGCACGTTTCCCGATAAACGATCCTAACGGCTAACCGAACACTATAAATACCCCATGCCTTCATTTGCAAAACCCACTAGAATTTTGATTTGAGAAACTCTAAGTTGAAACCATTGTTTCATACCTGAGTTACTTGGATCGAGATTAGCATTCGGGGACCCTTCGTAAGTATTCTTTCGTTCTTTTATTGCTTTTCGAGTCTGAAAGTCAAACTTTGTTTGACTTTCTGCGTTGACCAGTTTATGGTCAATGCGAAGTTCGTTTGAACTTCGCAACGTGATTGTAATCACGATGGTTATAGTCCCTTGGGACTATGCCTACTGATTACCACGTTGTCTAGGGTCGTAAGGGTAAGCGATCTAATAAATCGCTTATACCTTCGAACCCGACCCATTTGGTCGATCATTAGGATCCGACCAAACACATTAGGTGACCATAGTATATAGGGAATAACCTTCCGAGGTTATACCCTATGGTCACATCGTTTGAGTAGTTGTATGATAGGTAGTTTATATGCCTTAGGTAAATTACCAGAATACCCTTTTCATGTATAATTGGTAATTAAGCATATGTAACCTAAACTTTTGTCACATAACTGATTATGTAACATGTTTAGGCATATAACACTTGTCATAGGACTAGTTAGACGGTCCGAACGCGTTTCACGCAAACGACGCGTTAAAGTAGCATAAGCTACCTAAACGGGTCGTAATGGGTCGTAAGCACTTAGTTTAGGTTTCATTTAGTATGTAGGCTTTGTTAAACCATATGACACGAGTCTCTATACTCGTTTGGTTTACGAACCCTCATTCTATCTAAATCCTCCGATTTAGGTCCGGTTTATTAACATAGTTAACTATATTAGGTGCCGTTTGATTCCGTGATCTCTAGCATTGCTTGGTGGTTATCTTAAGACTTCTGAGCAATCTCAAGTGAGTACATAGACCCCTCTTTTACTGTTTTCCAAACTGTTTTGGGGTGAAACACATGTGCCTACTTGTTACTTTCATGCTTTCCTGTTTTCACATCATATACCTGCTATGTTTGTTAGTACATTATAGTACATGATTTCAGTACATTTCATGCTATGTATGCCCATTGTGTGCGTACTTAGTACATTGTTTTACTTTACATTTATGCTATGTATGTTGACTGATAGCATGCTAGCACATTGATTTACATGACTTTTCTGCTTTGTATGTTAACTTAGCATACTTAGTACATTGTTTTCATATGACATGTATACAACTGCTATAACATTTGGTTTGCACAAACGAGACTTATATACGTTCATTAACATTTGCTACGCCGCTCGGTAGTAAGTGTGGTACCATAGGACTTGACAAATCCCATTCCTAACATCTCGGGTTTGTTTGGATGTAAGGAATGACTGAATCCGAAAACATTTCTTTTGATAACCTTGACGGAAAGGGTTATCCGACTGTCTCAAGGCTTGAATGTATGCGTTAACTTACCACATAAATGTTTGTATCAATGTATCATGCATTACTTTGCAAAACATAACTTTTTGATATATTCAAAATACTTTGTTTTGTACATTTCTACATTTGGACTATGTGACAATACTTACTTACAATACATAACATTTGATACACATTACTTGACTACTTTTGGACTTATAAACATTTGACATGACTCATACAAGGACTTTTGACTGTTGGTTTAAACATAGACTTTATACATTGTTGGTTTGCTTAAGTGACTTAAGTAACGAGATGTGAGTAATATGATACAAGCATGGTGGATACGCCGCTGGTACTTCCTATATATAAGTGTTTGTATTATATTACATATCATAGCGTTATTTAAATCATTCAATTTGGACTTATACATTTTACACAAGTAACATGATTTTCACAAGACTTTGGTTTACAAACAATTTACTTTATACAACTTATTTTACTTGGTTATACATTTTAACCAAACATTATTCTTTTATTTATACATATCATCTGATCTTATCGCTTTTTAATGATTTACAAAACAAAACAAAACAATTTACAAGGTTCATGACTGACTTTTGATAAACAACTTTTTCTAAACTTATAAGTCATGAATTCTATTTTCACAAAACCTATGTATCTCACAGGCATTTTTATGCTGACGTACCTATTTTCACATGTGTTTTCAGGAGCTTTTGCATAGGATGATGATCGTGACACTAGGGCGGACCTGTGCCTTAGAGACATAAAACGAAGATAGACTTAGTTTAAATATGTTATAAACTCTTTGATTCCTGTTTAAAACAATGTAACTCTTATGTTGATAAATAAAATACAACTTTGTATGCCATGGTTATGAAACAATTAATTTTGTTACAACACTCCCCGACGTTTTCCGCCATGTTTTGTATGCTATACGTGGTCGGGGTGTGACACCAAACTTGTTAAACTTGAAACTTGATTTATTAAAAACAAGAATTAAAACACACCAAACACCCACTTTGGGGGTGTCTGGTCGATTAAGAAGCAGGGGGGGCGACATGGGTTTTCTTCAAACCCTAAAATCCTCACAAAACTCACAAATTGAAGCCTCTAATCAAGTCTAAATCAAATTTCAAGCACAAATTCATGATCATCTAGTTGAAAGGATCATAAGGTATGTAAAATTGTGATGTTTTGATCCATCTTAAATTCTAGGTTATTTGTAAGAAACTGACATTGAGCTTGATTATGTCATGCATGGATGAATCTTGAAGTAATATGATGTCTAGGAGTAAACCCTAGTCAATAACATGTTGGATTATTGGATAATCTATGAAATTCATGATGATCCATTGGTAAGTTAAATGGGTTTTGTAAATTTAGATGAACACAAGAATCATGACTACCAAAAGTGGTGTTACTTGATTACTATGAAATGATTTTGAGATTAGTATGCATGTTTGACATGATGAAATCTATATGTATGTTTATATTGGGCAAAATATCAAGTTATGAACTTGGTTTTAAAGATATAAAAATTATACCCGTTAGGTGTTCGTTAAAATGCCTAAATGAAAGATAAATGTGGAAAATCGGACAAAAACGCATGCTTGATGGATATGGCAATTTATGCGTTAAGACTTATAAAAAGGATTTTGAACGGATTGTGAATTGAACTCTTTAGGCGAGAAATTCGGATCGTCAAGTGGACAAGCCGGTGGAAATACGCGTTTGAAAAAGGTGCTTAAAAGGTACGTAACTACGATTCCGTTACGTTATGCTTGATTTCGTATTTTCGCTAGTAGACTTTAAATTAGAATAATACATGAAATTGGCATTTTCTTGAAGTGACGAAGATTACTAGGTAAATAAACGGGTCAAAAGGTGAAATTATCACCCTTTGACAATATTGTCTAATGGTTTGTCGAGTTACATGTTTATAGGAATAAATATCAAATGGATACGCACATCGCTATTGCTTAGCGGCTACTAAGTCAAGGTATTGAAACGGGCCAATATATTGATCCGAGCCAGGTATGTATAATGGTTCAACTCATCATGTAGAACTTGAGATTCTATAAGAGTTAGACAAGGTTAAGATATAGATATTCGGTTACCTTTTTGGTAAACCGAATAAATTGTATTATATTTATGGTGTTTAGAAGCACATGGGTTTATAAACAAGGATATGGTTAAAAGGGTCGGATTTTGGGGTCAAACAAGTATTTAAAGGACCTTGTAGTAAAAGAAGGATGAAAATTGACCAAAATGCCCTTGTAAGCTAAATCGAGCGAACGACCTATAAGGGTTGTCCGGAAAAGAGTAGTATGCATAATTAAACACTTAGAACGAGTAAACAAAAGCGAATGATGTGAATCCTTAGTCATTTGACTCTATAATAGTCTTTGCCGTAAAATAATGATTCGAGGGGTAAAACTCGGAGTTTAGGAATTTCCACACTTAATACAATACAAATATAGTTGTGAAGAAAGATTATTTGACAAGAAATGTGGTAGTATAATGCTTGATGTGAATGAAAGAGACTCATACTTAAAATAGGCTTAATTACCCTTAACAGGTCAAAATAAGCATACGAGCAAAAACGGGTTTAAATTGTGTAATAAACCTGTGATTAGAACCTAATATGGTAGATAACCTTAATTTGAAGAAGTGTAAGGGATATAAGGATCAAACAAATATGTTTGTTTGAAAAAATGCATAAACGGGTTAAAAGTCGATAAAAAGGTAACGAGTCGAAGGCTTAGAAGTCTCAAAATTTATTATGTTTGATGTTGGATTTCAACTCCATAAGATGGGGAATTAAATTACGGACGCGTAGGAAAAAGAATCGGGTAAAACGGATTAAAAATGAGAGAGTTATGCTCGTTTCCGTGAAATCGGGTTATGCTGGGAATATGCAGCAACATAATAAGAACATTCTGCCAAAAAGGGGGCTAGGTGGGGCGTCTAGCCCCTAGGCGTGACGCCTAGCCCCCCCTGAACCTGAAAAATGTTTAATTTTGTTTGTTTGACCCATATAACTTGTTTAAACTTGTTATTTAACTATCAAAACTAACTTTTAAGTTGGTTTTGATCATAGGTGATTGCCAAGAGTGCCCGGATGAAGATCAAGCTCGAAGAAGAACCGAACACGATAAAGTTAAAAGCTTCCGCGCGACGTTTCGTCGTATCTTTTAAACGACGAATTCAATTACATTAAGTTGTTCATTAACTTTTAAATTGTAAAAGTTTTAGTAAACTCGTATTGTTATACTACGTGTAATCGTATAAACAGGTATTTATACGAAACTTATATAAAATATTGTATTAATCTAGTAAGGGTGTTACAAGTTGGTAATCAGAGCTCATGGTTAAAAAGTAAAGTGTGTTCGGTTCGAGGCTTGATCGCAAATCCGGTAAGTACGTGTATTTTAATGGTTTAGCATGTTAAAGTGTTGTAAACAACACATAGGGTTATCGTGTAATATACGATACCTCAATTAAATAATAGATGTAGTTAACAAAATTACGTGCGTTAACACGTATAGTAGAAAAGCCTTGTATTATGATACGGGCATTTAGTAAAGTTGACATTACTAACTTTTATAAATGTTTAGTTGAAGGACAATCGCATCTGAAGATGACGAGAGTTTAACGATTTAGGGATATGACGGTGGAACGGTTTGAGGTATGACAAGCAGAGCATACTTATTGAGGAACTAAATCGCGTGACTATCGTGAACAAAGTTAGTGGCAAGAGAAGCCCGTTAGGACAAGCATTACCAGGTGCACGCTTTTAAATTAATCGCACAAGTAGTAATATGCAACAGACACGTAGGCGATAATGGTTGCATATATCTGATAAAACCTGAATAGGATATCTATTCAGGATGATGTTTCTAAGAAAAGTTTAATAGAAACATGTGTTATTCACGATGATGAATAACAAAGAAATAATAGGATTAGTTCATATGGAAACTTGGACGGGGGGGTAATTATCCAAGTGGGAAAATCTCAATATAACGCCATTGAGAAAAGTAGCAATCACATTAACGAATGTGATTGTATAATAGTTCAATAGAAAAGAAAAACATTTTATATGTTCGAATGTAAAACTAGTAAGACTAATGATTGTAGTTTTGCGATTAAATAAAGTTTTACTAAATGAAATTAGAGGTATGAAATAAATAGAGGCATTACTTACATAGGGGGTGATGTGAAAGCTATAAAAAGGTCATGTGTGTCATGTGCTGATCGCTTACTCTGGCCAAGTAAGTAGTGGCATATGATACCATGAGTTTCTTGTAGCGGACACATTTACATCCGATGTAGTAAGGGCGGGGTGAATGGGATTAACTTAAAAAGTACCCAAATGAATCAAATGAGCAAAATATTTGATAATAATGTAAACGCACAGCCGGGTGACGAAAGCGTATTACATTAAGATGATGAGCCCGAGTGAAGGGACAAAGATTAATGTAAAACGATTAAGGTATGCGTTGGGAGGGGTGTGTTTACTCTCGAACCCGGAGAATGCAAATATGACCCTTAACGGGCCGATTTTGTAAAACGCCAAACTTGAGAACAAAGTAGGAATATAAAAGCGAAACGAAGTCATAATGCATACCGTAAGGGCTGCAATAATAACGACTTTGATAAAACACCCAGTTGGTGGGTAAGGATTTAAACACATGCGTAGACCGAGAAACGGAAACTCGGATGGAAAGTTAGAAGACTTGGATTTTGAGTCATGACTAAAAGATGACAAGATGAAGTAAATAGAAGTTTTAATAAATCATGTTCAACTATTTAAAAGTTGAACGGGTCGAACAAAGATTGAAGTTTGACATTCATAAGTGATGAACTTTCACATGAACAAGTCAGACGAATTTAATAAAGGATGACACTTGCTAAAGTAAGTAAGCGTGAATCGAATAAATAAAAGTGTGAATTATTAATAAACCAATGTAAAGGAGTAATAGGCGTTAAGAACATTAAAATAAAAGAACCCGGGTAATGGGACGTAAAGAAGTATAGGTAAGAGCCAAGTAACGGTAAATGTAGGGCAAACCGACGTGTAATTGACGTTAGAAGTCAAGAAATCGGAAAGATAATTTGAAAGAAAACAAAGTAGCCTTAGACTACGGACAAGGTCAAACGGAATCCAAAGGGTAAAGGTGAATAATTCTAAACATAAAAAGGGGTACCTTAACGCCACATGCGTATATAAACGTATACACATTTGAATAAAGACTCGAATAAAAGATGATCTACGGGATCATCATAACCTACGGGATATTAATTAGTGTGACGGTCTACGAGGGCAAAATGACCCACGGGTCATGAATTAAAGCGAAGGGTCATAAGGGCCTCGCCTTAAAGAGGTGAAAGCTTAAGGAAATAGCCTACGAGGTTAAGTGAAGGAACCTATGGGTCAATAGTGTAAGGTGAGGGAACTTGTTACGATTCCCCGTGTAAAACGAGAACGGGAAACAATAAATTATGGGTTGTCAATTTCCTTGATATGAGTAATTGACATAGTTAAAGAGAAAAACGTTAAACTGAAATTCAGTTTTAGTAAGAAATAACGTTTTAACAGATATGAATACTATAAGACGAATTCGGAAATAACAAATATCAAAGAGTATGGGTCTTAACATCGATAGGTGCGAGACAATACATTCGAAAAGAAGAAGTATGATAAAGAAACGTTGATATAAATTAAACATGACGTGACACGATCACGGTCAAGAAATGCAATGTGAAGTGGAATCACCTTATAACCAAGCGAGCGGTAAAGAGTAACTGGACTAATAAGTCTAGTTAGTGAGACCAGTTAAGGTCATTTAAATAAATTTGGTTGCTTGTAAGCGGTGGATTCGGTATAACTGAACCGAATAAATGAAATTGAAAACAAAAGAAATTGTTGCTAAAAGCGAAAGATTTCACTAAAGACCTTTAAACGGGTCAAAGTAACGGATTCATAAAGAATTCGGTAGTATATGAAAGCGATGGATATCGCTAAGTTAACTAAACTAGTGGAAATAACGAGATTACGTTATTTCAAGTTGCACTATGTCATATGAGACACGTAGACAAACAGTGACCAAAAAGATGTTACCATACTTATCTGGTAATACTAACAATTGGTTAAAAGTATAAGCAATGTAAAAAAAAAAAAATCTCGTATCAAATGCATTGGGTTTAAACTCAATGAATTATGTAAGAAAAGGTTTCGAGGACGAAACCTCTCTAAGGGGGGTAGACTTGTAACACCCCGAAAACGGGTTTGGTAATCAAAACTCCGTTAATACTAAAAGACGGGTAAAGTACCGTTAGTAGTAAAAAAAATAACCCGGTAAATATTTGGATTTAAATAAGAAATCCTAATATTAAATACGAGCGAATCAAAGTTTTAAGGAATTGAATTTATAAGGGCCCTAGTTAACGGGACTTAAAATAAAATGGGTTTTTAACTTACCGAACCTACTAAGCTGACTAGGAATAATTCTAACCTAGTTAGATAGTGACTTATGAGTGGGTTAAAACACTTAAATTATGAACTAAGGAAAATGGAGGGGCCAAACTTGTTAAACTTGAAACTTGATTTATTAAAAACAAGAATTAAAACACACCAAACACCCACTTTGGGGGTGTCTGGTCGATTAAGAAGCAGGGGGGGCGACATGGGTTTTCTTCAAACCCTAAAATCCTCACAAAACTCACAAATTGAAGCCTCTAATCAAGTCTAAATCAAATTTCAAGCACAAATTCATGATCACCTAGTTGAAAGGATCATAAGGTATGTAAAATTGTGATGTTTTGATCCATCTTAAATTCTAGGTTATTTGTAAGAAACTGAAATTGAGCTTGATTATGTCATGCATGGATGAATCTTGAAGTAATATGATGTCTAGGAGTAAACCCTAGTCAATAACATGTTGGATTATTGGATAATCTATGAAATTCATGATGATCCATTGATAAGTTAAATGGGTTTTGTAAATTTAGATGAACACAAGAATCATGACTACCAAAAGTGGTGTTACTTGATTACTATGAAATGATTTTGAGATTAGTATGCATGTTTGACATGATGAAATCGATATGTATGTTTATATTGGGCAAAATATCAAGTTATGAACTTGGTTTTAAAGATGTAAAAATTATACCCGTTAAGTGTTCGTTAAAATGCCTAAATGAAAGATAAATGTGGAAAATCGGACAAAAACGCATGCTTGATGGATATGGCAATTTATGCATTAAGACTTATAAAAAGGGTTCTAAACGGATTGTAAATTGAACTCTTTAGGCGAGGAATCCGGATCGTCAAGTGGACAAGCCGGTGGAAATACGCGTTTGAAAAAGGTGCTTAAAAGGTACGTAACTACGATTCCGTTACGTTATGCTTGATTTCGTATTTTCGCTAGTAGACTTTAAATTAGCATAATACATAAAATTGGCATTTGCTTGAAGTGACGAAGATCACTAGGTAAATAAACGGGTTAAAAGGTGAAATTATCACCCTTTGACAATATTGTCTAATGGTTTGTCGAGTTACATGTTTATAGGAATAAATATCAAATGGATACGCACATCGCTATTGCTTAGCGGCTACTAAGTCAAGGTATTGAAACGGGTCAATATATTGATCCGAGCCAGGTATGTATAATGGTTCAACTCATCATGTAGAACTTGAGATTCTATAAGAGTTAGACAAGGTTAAGATATAGATATTCGGTTACCTTTTTGGTAAACCGAATAAATTGTATTATATTTATGGTGTTTAGAAGCACATGGGTTTATAAACAAGGATATGGTTAAAAGGGTCGGATTTTGGGGTCAAACAAGTATTTAAAGGACCTTGTAGTGAAAGAAGGATGAAAATTGACCAAAATGCCATTGTAAGCTAAATCGAGCGAACGGCCTATAAGGGTTGTTCGGAAAAGAGTAGTATGCATAATTAAACACTTAGAATGAGTAAACAAAAGTGAATGATGTGAATCCTTAGTCATTTGACTCTATAATAGTCTTTGCCGTAAAATAATGATTCGAGGGGTAAAACTCGGAGTTTAGGAATTTCCACACTTAATACAATACAAATATAGTTGTGAAGAAAGATTATTTGACAAGAAATGTGGTAGTATAATGCTTGATGTGAATGAAAGAGACTCATACTTAAAATAGGCTTAATTACCCTTAACGGGTCAAAATAAGCATACGAGCAAAAACGGGTTTAAATTGTGTAATAAACCTGTGATTAGAACCTAATATGGTAGATAACCTTAATTTGAAGAAGTGTAAGGGATATAAGGATCAAACAAATATGTTTGTTTGAAAAAATGCATAAACGGGTTAAAAGTCGATAAAAAGGTAACGAGTTGAAGGCTTAGAAATCTCAAAATTTATTATGTTTGATGTTTGATTTCAACTCCATAAGATGGGGAATTAAATTACGGACGCGTAGGAAAAAGAATCGGGTAAAACGGATTAAAAACGAGAGAGTTATGCTCGTTTCCGTGAAATCGGGTTATGTTGGGAATATGCAGCAACATAATAAGAACATTCTGCCAAAAAGGGGGCTAGGTGGGGCGTCTAGCCCCTAGGCGTGACGCCTAGCCCCCCCTGAACCTGAAAAATGTTTAATTTTGTTTGTTTGACCCATATAACTTGTTTAAACTTGTTATTTAACTATCAAAACTAACTTTTAAGTTGGTTTTGATCATAGGTGATTGCCAAGAGTGCCCGGATGAAGATCAAGCTCGAAGAAGAACCGAACACGATAAAGTTAAAAGCTTTCGCGCGACGTTTCGTCGTATCTTTTAAATGACGAATTCAATTACATTAAGTTGTTCATTAACTTTTAAATTGTAAAAGTTTTAGTAAACTCGTATTGTCATACTACGTGTAATCGTATAAACAGGTATTTATACGAAACTTATATAAAATATTGTATTAATCTAGCAAGGGTGTTACATTTATTCAAACCCGAAACCCGAAATTTTTAATCTATTGAAGCATGCACTCATATAAGCGGCTCTAGATGCCATTGATGGGATTTTAACATGTTTATCAAAGTGATTTCATCTGTATAAAATCAAAACGCAGCGAAAATAATATTTAAAACATGTTACTTTTAAGATATAAATTTCATTTATATGCAAAATCCCAAAACCCGGATCCATATATGAACATGCATACTATCAAACACAACCATAGGGTGTTTAGAATACTACATTCTTGGAGTAATAGGATGATGAAACGGATGATGCTTCTTGAACGGTTGCCTTCAAGAGTAGAAGACCTCAAGCTTGTAACAAACACCACGAGTTTAGCTAGGATTTTTAACACTTGAATCAAAAACGAAAAGCTCCCTGGAAACCCTTTATGACCGAAAATTTTAGAGAGGAAAAACAAGTCTTCCACCTTTTTTTTTTTGTCATAAAAAATGGTTATAAAAGTATGAGAGATGATCACCTCCATTCCACCCAATCACATGCCTTCTTACACATGCAAATGCATGAAAGGTAACTGGACCAAAAATCGTGTCTTGGGAAGACATATGGGGGCGGCCCACATGGGCATTTTTATAAAAAAACAAATTTCTTTTATAAAAATTTAAGTCTTGTTTAATTTTATAACTTTTATAAAATTATAACATCACATGTTATAAGACTTATACTACTTTTATTATGTTATTTAACCCATTAAATTACAAAATAAAATTTTCTCTCAAAATAAATTATCCATATAATTTATTAGTTTCTCAAGTGTAATTATTTAGAAAACCAATTTCTAAATATTGTAAGTTGTTGGGATTGAACCCTACCAGAGGAACAGATAATAAAAGCCAAAACTGGATCAGAGCAGTGGATCCAGAATAAGCAGATGTTACATACAAGTATCTCCCCTTGAAAGTGATTTCAACATCCGCTGACCTCCTATCTACTGATCGTGCAAACCGCTGACCTCCAAACTGCTGATCAAGTAAAGACCTGATGAAAGACTAAAGCCTTGCTGTTCAATCTACTGTCTTGAGTCAAGCACTGCTGATCCGGACAAGTACTGCTGGGTTCACAGCAGTGGAAGGATGCAGCAGTTATTTAGATGCCTTTTATGTTATGTAATGTAATAGCAGTAGTTAG